>JAJSOF020000005.1:187494644-187509644 GCA_025594305.2 Periplaneta americana | reverse complement strand
TACAATGCATGTAGTTCTGTGTTGTGTAACTTTCTCCATTCTCCTGTAACTTCATCTCTCTTAGCCCCAAATATTTTAAGCACCTTATTCTCAAACACCCTTAACCTATGTTCTTCTATGAAAGTGAGAGTCCAAGTTTCACAACCATAAAGAACAACCGGTAATATAACTGTTTTATAGATTCTAACTTTCAGATTTTTTGACAGCAGACTGGATGTATGTTTGGGAATTTAGCTATTATCTTGTTATAAAGCCTTGGACCAGCTGTAGTACATTTAGGAACTGTCAAGCATATGTTGTCTGATCTTTTGGTTTTATATTTATGTGAATATAAATTAAATATATTTCAGTTTTTATGTAGCCTATCGACATTGTTAAAATTTTGATGGAAGTCAAATATTTTAAATCCTGAATACAACAATTCTGAAGGATAATCAAGAGGTTTATTAAGACATATTTTCATTATTCGTTTGTATAGCAGTGTTATTGATATGAGGGAGGTACTATAAGCACTACCCCATCCTATAATGCCGTATTGTAATATAGCTTGTACTAATGCGATGTAAATCAGTCGTAAAGTATAATTGTTTCAAGATTTTATTTTTATACTGGTTTATTTTGTTGATTTTTAAAGTTAGACTTCTTGTAGAATCCCCCCACAAAAAAAGGGATTATAAATTGCATTGGGAAAAACTCATTTGGAATAAAGATGGTGAAAATAAACTAAGCATCAAACTATGCAGTAAAAAGTTAGAAGAAAGAAGAAGACAGTTGTAAAAATGTTGTTTCCAGCTGTATTACATTGAAAGCGCGTTTTGGCTAAATCTGTGTGTTGTGTGTTGCAGAGTCTCGTGGACTTCGCCACTTCCACTCCGCTTCAAGATGAATGCGTAACCCATGTTCCTATCGAGATCGTCTCGGAACTTCTAGTCGAGGTGAGTTCAACTCTGTCGTGAATCAAAATAGTTTTGTAGCGACTAAAGACTGTAATTTAAGAATTGTAATGTATAAATTTTCTTACTTCAAATGTATCATTTTAGGAAAATTTCCAAGAAAATGTTGTATCTCACTGGATCATATTTTAACGCAACGACTTAGATAACGACTGTTTATCAGAAAAATTATCACAAAGTAACCGAACATACTTCATCTATAAACATTAAAGGAGCCTAGAGAACTCACACCATATACAGGGTACAGTACCTTTTAAAAAGAGCATTGATGAAAGTACGTGATATTGCCGGTTGAGGTTTATTCTTGTACCCGTCACTGTTCTATTCCTTCGTACCTGTCGTCTCGCTTCACTTACCTTTCTTCCCACCATAATCTGAACACACGCTCTCGTCATGAAACAATACTAACAATACCATCCCATCGCACCTCCTCATACTCATCTTCTTTCACAATAGCCCTGCCAAGACTCTGGAATTCGCTACCTGCTAGCATCAGGGACTGTCGAAATAAAATTGAATTCAAACGAAAACTTACTAGGCACTTGGTCAGTAATTGATTACTTGTAAATAGTTTGTTTAATCTATCACAAAATATTTCAATATTCAGTAATTTCATCACTATACAATTTTGTTATTCTAGATTTAATTTGTAATTGAGTAAATATAAAATATTCTTTGTTTCTCTATGATAAATTATCTAGCTTTAATTATTCAGGTAATCTTTTCGTACTTTGATTTTATTGTAATTGTAAATTTAATACTAACTGTAATATTATTTGTAATTGTAATTGTAAATTTAATACTAATTATAATTTTATTGTTGATATTGTAGTTGGAATCTCCTGGTAGAGGGGCAGAGAAGGCCTGACGGCCTTATCTCTACCAGGTTAAATAAATAAATACTACTACTACTACTACTACTGTTCAGGATACAGGCGTTCAGCTTGTAATTCCTTGGCTCAGTACTAAATGCAACTGGGAACGAGATATCTAAAAAGAGGTAAAAAAGATGAAGGAAAGAAAAGAGAATTGGATGGAGGGGAGGGAGAAGATAGGTGAGAGAAAATATAAAATGAAAATGAAGAGAAAGAAGTTAAAACTAAATTAGAAGAGGAACAAAAACAGAAAAATAGAGAGAGAAAGATAGAAACGGAGAGAAAAAAGTTATATAATGAAAGAAGAGGAACAGGAAGAGGAAGGTGAGAGGACAGAAGAGACGGGAAAGGGATAAACTTGGGAAGAAAAAATAGTGCATTATGCAACAAGCCTATAATGGTAGTAATTAAGACGCGAGGATGTTTATGAAACGAAATTATTCATAAGTAGCCTATTCATGTTATTGTTATGTGAGTGAGTGCAATAGTCTACCTCATAAATTGTGACATGTGCGCAGACGCGAAAGTATTGATTTTTTTCCGGGAAACGAATGTCGACGACCTTGATATAATCTAGAGAGTAAGAAAAACATTAGTCTTGATATAACCTTGAAATTGAATTCGACATTGAAAAACGAGATGACAAATTGAATTTATTTGAATATTATTTACAATTAACGCTAATTATTATAGTAACAGAACATAACCTTCTGCGACAGTATTGGATTTCCAGCCTCCGTGACGTTTCGATACTTGTCTTTCGATTGCATATCCGAGGATAATGGAAAACCTGAACTTTAATGAATAGGTGTACTTTAATAACATGCATTAAAGGGCTGCTACCAGTTGTATAATTACTACATTTCGGCATGGTCGAGCATAAAATAAAAATAGAGAACGATGAGAAAGTTTGAGAGAAGAAAAGAAGAAAGAACGAGGTGAGAGCAAAAGGAGAAATAGATAACGATGAGCAAGAAGACAAGAAGGAAGAAAGAGGCATAGAGGAGAGAAAGAATTCGGGACAAAAAAGAGGAAAATTAAGAAGAGGGGAAAGAAGAATACAAAAAGAAGGAAGAGACGAAAAAGAGAGGAAATGTTTCAGAGAAGTATAGAATGAATAAAGAAAAAGACAGGAAAAAGTGAAGGTAGGAGAGACGAAGAAGACAGAAAAAGTTTATAATAAATGGGAAGAAAGAGGATAAAGAAGAGAGGGGAAAGCAGGAAGAAGATAGACGAAGAAGAGAGAAATAGTTTCAGAGAAATAGGGAGAAGGAGGATAAAGAGTAAAGAAGAAAGACGAAAAGAGAAAAAGTTTGAGATAGAGAGAAAGAAGAGACGAAAATCGGAAAGAATAAAGAAGAAGAAGAGAGAAAAGGGGAAAGGAAAGTGAAATTAAAATAATAAAAACCAGGAGACATGGAAAGGAATAATAGAGGTCAGGAAGGAGAATGTGAAATAAAAGAAATATGTAAAGGGGTGGAGAGAAAAATTAGGGAACAGAAAGTCGAAGAGATAATAAGAGAAGAGAGAGAGAGCGAAAAGAAAATGGATAAAGGTTAGATAGGAAGAAGGTGAATTATAAACAGGATGTGAAAAATGATATGCAAAAGCATAAAAATGCTAGGTTTGGGGGAAGAGCAGGAGAAAGAGAGAGAGAGAGAGAGATAGAGAAGAAACAATAGATGAGTAAGAGCAGGACAAAAGGAAGGGAAAAGAGGATAAAGGGAACAGCAAGGGAAGAATAGTAGAAAAAAGGAGTAAGGGAGGGTAGAACAGACAAATGGACTAAGAAAGTGAAAGAAATAGAAAAGAACCCAAAGAGAATGGAAGAAGAAAAAGAGAGAAGCAAGGTGAAGGATAAGGAATTTCAGATGTTTCCAAACATACCCGATCAGCTGTGAGTGTAGTTATGTTGCTAGAGTTTAAGAAATGGGGGATGGAAGTTTGCTCGTCACGATGGGAACAACGATAAAAATCCAGCTGGTTTGTTAGAAACAGACGTTTTCTGTTTCACCGGAGTGGCGGCACTATCTTGGAATGCATGACGGGGAAGAGCCTTGCGGTGATTTCAAAAGTTGGTATGTGATTGGAATTTCCTTCCGGATAAAGTAAAGCGCACAGTCTTGAGAACATGGGGCTTTTACGTCCATGTACCAAATAAAACAGTACATCTGAAGGAAATTGGTGGGAGGGGATAGTGACGTTTGTGTCACTGGAAAGTGCAGAAGAAGAAACTGCACAGATAACAGTATCAGGCAGTGTACGAACTGCCTACCTTTCAAGAATCAAGACGAAGAGACTGCTGAAAATTCAATGTGACTTGTTAAAATTCTAGGTTTAGCTTATGCTGTGACTAGAAACCAGTGGCGGCTCGTTGATGATAGTGTGTGCTACAGGGTGGAAGTGAAATAATCTTGCAGATTGAAAAGGACGATAGGGTACACTTATTCATTCATTCATTCATTCATGCATGCATTCTATTCCATAGATCTTACATGAGCAATGAAGCTTTAAGATGTGGAACAAGTCAAAATTTTACAATATTACAATTACAATTTTTACAAATGTTTACAGTTTTACAATTTAGTAATTTTCTACAATTTTTACAATTTTGTGCAATATTTTGGCGAGATGTAGTGAGATGAAGTGAGGTCCGATGATTCGCCAAAATATTACCCGGCATTTGCCTTTTGGTTGGGGAAAACCTCGGAAAAACCCAACCAGGTAATCAAATCAAGGGGGTTGATGCCATAGACTATCCGGCTTCAGTCCCACGGCTGTGGAAAACCTCGGAAGAAACCAAAGACCAAAGTGGGATCCAACCCAAACCCGAACGCAGCTCCGGATCAGCAGCCCAGCGAGTCTGCCGACTGAGCTACATCGATGGCTCTACTAAAAGTATACAATGCATAGCCAATCAGATTATTAAATTTACAAACGCAAACGATCATCCATATGTACATCATTACGTACAATATATTTAACTTTATTTCAATCGGTAATTATGTATGGAATTATAGGATGCGGTAGCTCATTTAAATCCAATTTTAATCCACTTTATTTATTACAGAAGAAAATAATTAAAATATGTCTTCATAAACCTATTGATTTTCCATCTCAAAAATTGTTTTTAGACTTTAATGTTCTTAAAATAAGACACATTTATTATATTGTATTAATAAAATTCATACATAAAAACCGAAATAATTTTGAATTGTATTCTCATAGTTATGAAACAAAAGGTATGAATTCTTTAAGATTGTTTGAACCAAAATGCAACACTGTTACAGTATTTAATCATAGTAGTAATTTAGGCCCAAGAATATATAACAAATTTATATATAAATACCCTAACCTTGTCAATTCTAATAGTTCTAGTATTAAATTTAAAAAGTTATGTATGGATTTTATAAAAATTGAAAAATTGTGAATTTAAATTTATATACTATAATTACACAGTACACATGAGACAAATTGTATTGTATAATTGAATCGCCCCATGCAGAAAGGGCTTCAGTCCATTAGACCTCGTTTTGAGAAAACTAAGGAAAACAGTCTGTTTTACTTTGTATTCCTTTCTGCATATAACTCTCAGCCTGAATAAATTCAGTTTCTGTCTTTCCAAGCATTGGACTGAATTCCTTTTTGCACAGGCTGATGGAACCATCCATAAAGATATGATTTCCATCGATATCTCGTTTTTTCAAAATTTGTGACTGAAGCCCTTTCTGCATGGAGCGATTCAATTTTTAATTTCAATTCAGGAATCCGCCCCTGAGCACGAGTTCTACTCTTTCAGGGGCGAGCTAAAGTTTTTCTGTATATTTTATATTTTATGTTACAATTATTAGCAAAATAATAAATAAATAAATAAATAAATAAATAAATAAGTTGAGCTATATGTATAATACAAAACAAGTAAGTTAATTAAATTTAAGGCATAAACAATTCAACCAGTTGTGATATACAGAAATTGATAATACTTATCATGCAAACTACTTCAAATTACATAGAAAACTTATATTACGTTTTGTGATTAAATGCACGGTTAATTAGAAAATTGAGTTTGAAGTTCCAGCAGTCCGGCAACATCGCGGCTAACACACACTGCTCGTGATACAGATGTAAAAGGTTAACGAACTCGGTGTGTCTCGGTAGGTGAGTTGGTATCATGCAGTGGCTTGAAATTAGAGGTTTTTGAAAATTAAATTTACATGAAAACTGTACACGCTATTAAAATACGCCAGAGGGATAAATTATTCTTTATTAGATTCCCTATAGATATGGACAAAAATCACGATCCTACTCTCAATAGTTACCGAATAAGAAGTTGTTGTTAAACATTTGGTGAAAAACATTTTTTTTCTGAAAAAAACTATGAACTTTCCACCAAAATGATATTATAGTTTTTTATTACATACATCATGAGCTATTCGCTCTGGAAATCTGCAAGGATATTTCACTTCCACCCTGTATATACATAATTAAAATGAAACACAGTATAGTACTGCTAAAAAGTCCCAGAATTTTAACAATTACTTCCATTTACCGAACACGACAGTCTTGTATTCGGAAGATCCTGTATTCAGTCCCAAGGCTCGGCAGTCCTGACTTCGATTTTCGTGACTCCCATTTATCATGCTGATGCTTATTATAATGCAAATTGCGGCTAGAAATTAATAAAAAATAGTTCGATTTTCACTTGTAATTAATAAAGATAAAACAATAGCTATCCCATTTTCTTTAAATAATAAAGGTAATAAACCAATTTCATATATCCTCCAAATTAAAATGCATAATTCTGATTGTTCCGATATAAATTGCAATTGTTCAGTTATTAATGAAGTTAATGAGGTTAAATACTTAGGTATAATTATTGATAATCATTTAAAATGGAATAATCATATTCATTATATTTGTAATAAATTACGTAAAACATTATCTTACTTTGTATCTTACCCGTAATTTATTTAGCATTATTTCAATCTATATTTATGTACGGTATTATAGGTTGGGGTGGGATTTATAAATCCAACCTTTATCCGTTAATTTTACTACAGAAAAAAGTATTAAAAATTTGTTTAAAAAAGCAGAAAGATTACCCAACTGAATGGTTGTTTAAACATTTAAAAGTTTTCAACATTAAACAAATGTATTACTTTATTTTATTAAAATATTTTCATAGAAATTTTAATAACTTTGAAAGGTATATACATAAATATAGAACTAAAAATATGAATTCTCTGCGTTTGTCTGAACCAAAATGTAAAACCAATGCAGCTTTTTATCATAGCATGAGTCAAGATCCCAGATTATTAAACAAATTTTATTCCAATAATATTTCAACCACGAATCCTCTCCAAATTAATAAAAATATAAAAAAAATGTATTGGATTTATAGTTTGGGTTTAAACATATTAAACACTATTTAATCTGTATTCACTCTCAATTTTAATTTTATTTTTGTCTGTATTGGAATCCCCTCCTGAGCACGAGTCTTACTCATTCAGGAGTGGGCTAGTTTATCTTTCATTGTATTTAACAATAATAATAATAATAATAATAATAATAATAATAATAATAATAATAATAATAATAATGGCTTTATTTAACCTGGCAGAGTTAAGGCCTTAAGGCCTTCTCTTACACTCAACCAGGATTAAAATTTGCTTACATAGTTGAACATAAAACTGGATCGGAATTAAGTAATTACATACTGATACAATTTAGGTACATAATGAGATCAAAAGAGGTAGTTACATAAAAATTTACCTCATAAAATAAAAATAAACATAGTGGAATACATATTAATGTTGTTAGAATCAAATACGAATCACATAAAAACAGAAGCCGATAATTCAATAAAAAAGAATGTACACAGTAAAAATAAAAATAAACACATTAGTATACATATTAGTATTAGATTACAATTAAGTAGGATTTCCATAATTAGATAAACCAGAAACCGACATTTGTATTCATTTCAAACTTACTAGTAATAAAAATAAATAAATAGCAATAAAAATAAATAAAGTCATAAACATTTACAAGTTAAATTCTTTAACAATCTTCCACAAACAGTAAGAGAATTACCTTTAAACACGGTTTTTAAAATAATTTCTAAACGGTTAAAAACAAAAGCTTATTATACTGTAAATGAATTTCTGTTAAACAAGATTTCAGCCACTGATTTAAAAAAAAATGAAATTATAATGTTTTTATCTATCTTCTGACAATGCCTATTTCTTATCCATGTATTTGATTAATGACAGAAATAAATCTTATCCAATCAGTACTAGTAATTGTTGAGTTGATCGACTGCGAAAAAATAACTTCAAAATAACCTACATCCGGTACATACGGTAGCCTTTATATATGCTTTGTCTCTTTCTACGAAACCACTTAATCCTAGTACGTAATTCGAGAGAGAATTGCGCCATTGTTCTCTATTTAGGGGTACGTTCATTACATATTACTAGATGCAATGTGGTCGGAGCGTAATTTAAACTAGAGTTTATGTTAATCCTGTGTGTACAGACGAAATTAGTTGTCAACGTAACTCTTTTCTCAAGATTTAGTATGTAGCTCCGTCCAGCTGCTCCACAAGCCACAAATACGTTCAACGAATCCTTTAAATTGCATTGCAATTCTGACTAGAGCCCGGATTTTAGCTTCAATAAACCTTCGTTTTAGGATTTGTATAAATAAATAGGTTAGGTTTTTATAGGTTTTTTTTTCGGTATTACCGTAAGGGCTATTCCATCTGAAATCGACCGAAATATAGAGAAAATTGACCTTGCAGTTTTTAAATACAATGAAATTTTTCTGTCCGTAGACAGCTGTGATACAATGCTTTGTGCAAAGTTTGAGGCATCAGAACTTCATAGTGTTTAAATTAATAATATTTAAATTTATCCTATTTTCATAAAATTAGCAAATTTAAACTGTTGTGGCTCCGAAACCCTTGCACACAATGATCAAAATCATGGTTTATTTTGATACTGAGATGTTAAAGTTTATATTGACATGTAAACAGTTTTTCTTACTTTTTATGGAAATTGATAAATTTAGATTTTTCTTCGTTAAGACGCCTTTGGCCACAAAAAATATTTTTAAAATATATAGTTAGATTCCGCATTGAAAGTACAAATAAACACATATTTTTTTACTGGTGGTACGTTGATAAGAAAGTATTGAAAATATCAAATAAAGAAAATAAATAGTACGCGCGTGAACTAACCAGCTGACTGTGAGGCGGGAGCTAGCCGAGATAAGCAAGACCAGGAGACACAAGTGATGTTTCGTCTAGTAGCGCATAGCTGAGCTAGCTTTATCACAGATTTTCATAAACACAGGAGTAAAATGATGCCCAACGCTCGCTTATCTTCAGCTCTCGGCCAGTGCGTGCGGTACTGTGCCGTTCAAATCTAGGCGTGTGAAAATAATCTATTTAATACCCTCGAAACTTATTGCCGAGCCACAAAGCAAACAATGCCGAATCCCTCTTAATAATGCAAGGTTTTTTCTCAATATTTTTTTTACATTTTTACAAATGGCCAAAAAGCCTAAAAGCAAGTAAAATCAGATTATCTGTCTCTCTATGTACAATAAAAATAAGGATTACTTCTTATCATAACCTACCAAATGTCAGCTTCAAAATAAGCTCTCGTACAATATTCTGCAGTAAATGGTTCCAGAGTTCTGAGCGCTGAAAGAGGCTTGTTTTTATAAAATACGCTAAATTTGTCGCTCAATAATACGAAAACCGTTTGACTTTCGATAGTATATTTTTGAAAATTCACTCCCCTCAGCACCTTGTATAAGTAGGGAAAAAATTAGAGTATTAAAAATGCGAGGTTTTTTACTGATCGATTTCATATGGAATAGCCCGTAATGTTTACAACAATGGTTAGGACATAAACA
The DNA here is from genome assembly GCA_025594305.2 of Periplaneta americana. Lineage (NCBI taxonomy): Eukaryota > Metazoa > Arthropoda > Insecta > Blattodea > Blattidae > Periplaneta > Periplaneta americana. The sequence continues at coordinate 187,499,893 of JAJSOF020000005.1, read as the reverse complement.
TTCATTTTCACGTATTTTACTATTTATTCATTCTTCAACACAACATAACAAACGAGAAGAAAATCAAAATGGCGAACTCAAAATTATGTCTATGGTATTAATTATTTCAACCAATCTCGTAAATATTTTTAGTTTCTCTTCTTGAAAGGCATATTAGTATATCACTGGATGGATGGATGAATGGGTGGATGGATGGATAGATGGATGGATGGATGGATGGACGGACGGACGGTACTGTCAGAGGCATAAAAAATACATAGACATAGTGAAAAAGTATGCATACTTAAAATATAAATTTAAGAGTCAATGGAATATTATTTCATTATTTAAGATTTGAAACGCGTCCTCTAGACCATGAGCCCACAGTTGCATTAATATCTTGTTAATATATTTCCTAAATTTAATAATGTTATTTGTATCTTTTACATCAGCTGGTAAACTATTATACCAAAAACCATGTGAGTTCTACTAATACGTGGTACAGTCATTAAGTTCTAATACTGAACGCATAGTGGCGTTGTGGTGCACTATAGCGCATAGGTGGCGCCGTGGTATGATGCCTTGTCAGTTAGTCTCTCGACCCAACGAGAGACAGTTGAGTGCATGCACTGTAAGCAGAACTACGGTCTTTGTTGTGACGGTGATTTGAATGCGCACGTCGGAACCCGAGATGTCACAGTTTGAGCAACGGGCAAACATCAAGTTCTGCCAGAAATTAGGCAAAACTGCTGCCGAAACGTTTCAAATGATGCAGCAAGTTTACGGTGAGGACGCAGTGAGTCGCAGTGTTGTGTTTAGGTGGCACCGACGTTTTTTGCAAGGAAGAGACAGTTTGGAAGATGATGTGCGTACTGGTCGGCCACAAACAATTCGAACTGAACGCAAGATCCAAGAAGTTGCAACGTTGGTGCGTCCTAACCGCTCCCAATCGGTAGACGATATCGCAGCAACAGTAGGGGTCAGCCATGGTACTTGCTACAAAATTCTGTCTGATGACCTGAACATGTCTCGTGTTACCCAGCACAGTGTGCCACGAATCCTGCCGCAAGACCAACGTGATGATCGCATGACGATTTGTGGTGACCTCATCAGTAGTGCTGACGATGATCCGACGTTTCTCAACCGGATAATAACTGGAGACGAAACTTGGTGTTTCCTTTACGATCCGCAACTGAAACGACATTCCGCCACCTGGAAAACGCCGTTATCACACGACAGAAAAAACCGCGACAAGACAGGTCAAAAGGCATGGTGATGCTTGAGCTGCTTTTTTTTATTCAAATGGAATTGTTCACATGGAATTCATCCCAGAAGGTGCAACTGTGAACAAAACCCGCTACAAAGAGATCCTTGGCCGTTTACGAGATTCAATTCGCCGTAAGCGACCTGAGCTATGGCGTACAAAGAATTGGCTGTTGCTACATGGCAACGCCCCTGCACATCGCTCTGTCCTTGTCCAAGAGGAACTTGCAAGACAACAGGTGACAGTTCTTCCACACCCTCCATACTCACCTGATCTCGCACCATGCGATTTTTTTCTCTTTCCTCGCATGAAAGCAAGCCTACGCGGGCGTAGATTTCATTCTTCCGAAGAGATCATGACTGCCACAAGAGAAGCCATACGGGACCTTTCTGCCAACATCTTTCAACGGTGCTTCCAGCAGCTATACCAACGTTGGCAAGCGTGCATAACGGCCAACGGAGACTATTTTGAGGGAGGATGTGGTTCTGTTTAAATGTACGCCAAGTTATGCGGCATCTTGTGATACATCCAGATTCTTGTGGAAGCCTAACCTCTAGGCGTCAAGTCTTAGAACATAATGACTGTACCACGTATTTTGTATAACTGATCTGAACTGCGCCCGAGCACGAGCTTCTGCTCTTTCGGGCTGCAGTGCCTAATGTAGCTCAAATGTAAAGTATTGTGACAGCAACGTGAGATTCGAACTCACGACCAGCGTCCCACAAGAAAGCAGATCGCGCAGGCTTCACGGAGCACTGAGGGACGGCCCGCGGCGAGAGGGGAAAGGGCCAACCCGACAAGGGAGAGTGCGCGCGCGCAACTGCTGCGTACGGAAAAGGGGGGTTGGACCCTCCCGACTCTTGGAGAAGTGCGTCGAAGTGGAGATATCCAGATAATTCTCTGCACACCTGTAGAAATTTCTCGCAACTATGATTTCGCTATAAAAGAAGAAAAGATAGCGAACTCGAGCAGTTTTTCAGTTGATTAGTCAGCCAGTCAGTGAGAAAGCCAGAGCAAACAAGCCAGTCTTGTGTATCGGAGTTCGACTCGAGTGTGGGTCCGCAACTGTATCAGCATCCGAAGGCCTGAGTTCGAGTGCAGTGGACCGCAGTTGGAGGGACCTGAGTTCGAGTGCAGTGGACCGCAGTTGGAGGGACCTGAGTTCGAGTACAGTGAACTGTCTCTGAAGGTCGGTGGTTCGAGATACTGTGAACTCGAGTGACTGAGCTAGAAGAACTGTGAACTGAGAACTGATAGTTCTGATTTGTAAATAGTGCTTTGTAAATATTAGTTAAATAAATTAGTTAAATTAAAAAAATGCCATCGACCTGGCCCGGGATCGAACCCGCAAACTTTCGAATATGGATGTCTATAATACTAATAACCATAATAATAAACGTGTAATTTTATAAGATAGCTGTTCTTTGACGTTATCACGCCAAAAACCCGCGACCGTGTCACTAACACAGTCTAGGCCTACACTTTTTCCTTCCAACAACCACGATTTAATAAAATCATAACAAAATCATAACCAGAAGTATTGTCTACTTAAATCCCTTAATTTTATAGGCTGTTAACTTTAAAAATATGTAGCAATTAAGCTAGGAAATAATTGTTGGGTTCTCTTAATTGCAGTTGTCTTGGAAACTGAATTACATTTATTGTTGAAGAAAAGACAATGTAGTTTATTGCTATAGATACCATTTCGCAAAACCATTTTCATCATCGTAGGCTGCTAGTATAGTACTTATCAATTTGTTATAAATTCTGTCTACAATATCATCACTGCGTTCTTCTTATGCATAATTTAAAGTGTTAATTTTATAAATTATTTCTTTCATTCATACTGAAGTACATATTGTTCTACATTATTACAGTTTATCTTGCGCTCTACGTTGGTAATGTTAAAAAGGTAAGTCTTCAAATAATTTTGTAAATACCATAGGTCTTATTGCATAGCTAGCTACATAACTTATGTACCTTATATTAATAATACATGTTAATATTTACGTATAATAGTAGGGGAGAGTCGGGTAGTATCGGACATCGGGTAGTATCGGACAGTGCGTTTCTTTCATCTACCACCATATGGTAGTACCTGAATGACATGGTTACGTTTCTCTATGCGACATCACAGAAACGTAACCATGTCAATCAGGTACTATCATCGTGTGGTAGATGAAAGAAACTCACTGTCCGATATTACCCGATGTCCGATACTACCCGACTCTCCCCTATATTATGCAACGAGCCTATAATGATAGTAATTAAGACGCGAGTATGCTTGTTCATGAAACGAGCGCAAGCGAGTTTCATAATTTTCATACGAGCGTCTTAATCACCATTATAGGCAAGTTTCATACGACTTTTTATGCTCGACCATATTTCTAACTTGAAATTATTCAGAAGTATTCATTTTATTTGTATCTGACAGAAGATCGGAAGTGACCTTGTTCATAGCTCGTAAGATGTGCGCAAACGCGAAAATATTGATTCTTTCCGAGGAACAACAATGTCATTGACCTTGATGTAATGTAACATGAACTAATTTTGATATAACCTGGAAATTTATTTAGAATTGAAAAACGAGATGACAAATTGAATTCATTTGAATATTATTTACAATTAACGCTAATTATTATAGTAACAGAACATAACCTTCTGCGACAGTATTGGATTTCCAGCCTCCGTGACGTACCCTCGTTTTTCTTTCGATTGCATATCCGAGAATAATCGAAAACCTGAACTTTAATGAATAGGTGTACTTTAATGACATGCAATAAAGGACTGCTACCAGGCGTATAATTACAACATTTCGGCATGGTCGAGCATAAAATTATTTTCATACTCTGTGATGCTTGTTTATAATACATGCCTGGTTAATAGTCTATAACTTCCTTAAACAGAGTGAAGTGAATAACTACACATATTTTCAAATGCATTCCTCATATTTCATACAAAAAGTTCGTAGTTTTTTTTTTTTTCAGAAATAAATATTTTTTGTGCCAAATGTTTAACACCCTCTAATTCAATAACTATTGCGAGTAGGATTGTGATTTTTGTCCATTTGATTGGAAAATCTTAAGAAGAATTATTTATCCCTTCAATAGAGCGAACGGTTTTCCCATAAATTTGATTAAAATTACATTTTTTAATTTAGAGTACAATGCAAGGAGATGCAACATTGCAGTTAGAGGGAGTGAGGAAGAAGTTCACCGTAATGTCTGACAGGCCAGGTTCGTTTCCCTCTTACACAAGTATTTACTAGGAGAACCAGTACTGTATTCGGTGTGGGTTTGTATCGTGTATCGCAATGCCAAAATTTACGTTGCGAAACAAGACGTAATCGCGATGCAGCTCAAAAGCTTTATGTAGAACGATATCCGGAGAGGAATATGCCAAATCAGACACATTTATCGCGGCCTGTCAGTGTGTCCGTGATACTGGCAGTGTAATATCAGGCTGTCGTAATCATGGGCTACAGAGGTTAGCTGCGGTGTTGCCAGACATCTAAAACTTACAACTTAATTCTATAATTAACTGTGAATTTAATCACAAAACGTATTTCATGTTTTTTATTCGTTTCAATGTGCTCTAGCGTTCCTTTCAATCTGTTATATCAACTTCCACCCTGTAGAGCAGGTGTCCTCAACCTGGTGCTCTTTTAACCCTTTCTAACCCAAATTAAATTTACAAGCAATCCATGTTGAAACAAATAGCTGTATTAGGACTAATTAAGTGACCAAGTTACGGGAGTGGCAACATTTGAAACAAAACTATATTGATGAAAATGTATTGAAATAGAAGTTATCCAGCAAAATTTACCTTCATATGTAACACACAAGTATATAAATGCTATAAAGTTAATTATTGCCATATGGTATCTATAGGTAAGAAAGGGTTAATGATATTTGGTGCTCTCATCATGTAAATAAAAATGTGGTCGCCAGCACGAGCGCTTCTGATGTCCTTTTTCGATTCAAACTTTTTGTACAACCGAAACAGT
>JAJSOF020000005.1:187332144-187489644 GCA_025594305.2 Periplaneta americana | reverse complement strand
GCAGACCATTAAACAAAGGCGAGCAGACCATTAAACAAAGGCGAGCAGACCATTAAACAAAGGCGAGCAGACCATTAAACAAAGGCGAGCAGACCATTAAACAAAGGCGAGCAGACCATTAAACAAAGGCGAGCAGACCATTAAACAAAGGCGAGCTGACCATTAAACTGAGGGCGAGCTGTCCATAAAACAAGGCGAGCAGACCATTAAACAAAGGCGAGCAGACCATAAACAAAGGCGAGCAGACCATAAACAAAGGCGAGCAGTCATTAAACAAAGGCGAGCAGACCATTAAACAAGAGGCGAGCAGACCATAAACAAAGGCGAGCTGTCCATAAAACAAAGGCGAGCAGACCATTAAACAAAGGCGAGCAGACCATCAACAAAGGAGAGCAGACCATCAACAAAGGCGAGCAGTCCATTAAACAGAGCGAGCAGACCATTAAACAAAGGCGAGCAGTCCATTAAACAAAGGCGAGCAGACCATTAAACAAAGGCGAGCAGACCATTAAACAAAGGCGAGCAGACCATTAAACAAAGGCGAGCAGTCATTAAACAAAGGCGAGCAGTCATTAAAAAAGGCGAGCAGACCATTAAACAAAGGCGAGCAGTCAAAAAAGAGGCGAGCAGAGTCAAAAAAAGGCGAGCAGTCCATTAAAAAAGGCGAGCAGTCAATTAAAAAAGGCGAGACAGTCAACAAAAAAGCGAGCAGTCAACAAAACAAAGGCGAGCAGTCAAAAAAAGGCGAGCAGTCCATTAAAAAAGGCGAGCAGTCAAAAAAAGGCGAGCAGTCAAAAAAAGAGGCGAGCAGTCCATTAAACAAGGCGAGCAGTCAAAAAAAGGCGAGCAGTCATTAAAAAGAGGCGAGCAGTCAAAAAAAGGCGAGCAGTCAAAAAAAGGCGAGCAGACAAAAAAAAGAGGCGAGCAGTCAACAAAAAAGAGGCGAGCAGTCATTAAAAAAAGAGGCGAGCAGACCAACAAAAGGCGAAAGAGGCGAGCAGTCAATAAAAAAGGCGAGCAGTCAACAAAAAGAGGCGAGCAGTCAACAAAAGGCGAGCAGTCAACAAAAGAGGCGAGCAGTCAACAAAAGAGGCGAGCAGTCAACAAAGAGGCGAGCAGTCAGAGCAGTCAACAAAAGAGGCGAGCAGTCAACAAAAGAGGCGAGCAGTCAACAAAAGAGGCGAGCAGTCAACAGTCAGTCAAAAAAGAGGCGAGCAGTCAACAAAAGAGGCGAGCAGTCAAAAAAAGGCGAGCAGTCAACAAAAGAGGCGAGCAGTCAACAAAAGAGGCGAGCAGTCAACAAAAGAGGCGAGCAGTCAACAAAAGAGGCGAGCAGTCAACAAAAGAGAGGCGAGCAGTCAACAAAAAAGGCGAGCAGTCAACAAAAGAGGCGAAAAGAGGCAACAAAAAAGAGGCGAGCAGTCAACAAAAGAGGCGAGCAGTCAACAAAAAAGAGGCGAGCAGTCAACAAAAGAGGCGAGCAGTCAACAAAAGAGGCGAGCAGTCAACAAAAGAGGCGAGCAGTCAACAAAAGAGGCGAGCAGTCAACAAAAAAGAGGCGAGCAGTCAACAAAAAGAGGCGAGCAGTCAACAAAAGAGGCGAGCAGTCAACAAAAGAGGCGAGCAGTCAACAAAAAGAGGCGAGCAGTCAACAAAAGAGGCGAGCAGTCAACAAAAGAGGCGAGCAGTCAACAAAAGAGGCGAGCAGTCAACAAAAGAGGCGAGCAGTCAACAAAAGAGGCGAGCAGTCAACAAAAGAGGCGAGCAGTCAACAAAAGAGGCGAGCAGTCAACAAAAGAGGCGAGCAGTCAACAAAAAGAGGCGAGCAGTCAACAAAAGAGGCGAGCAGTCAACAAAAGAGGCGAGCAGTCAACAAAAGAGGCGAGCAGTCAACAAAAAAGGCGAGCAGTCAACAAAAGAGGCGAGCAGTCAACAAAAGAGGCGAGCAGTCAACAAAAGAGGCGAGCAGTCAACAAAAAGAGGCGAGCAGTCAACAAAAAAGAGGCGAGCAGTCAACAAAAGAGGCGAGCAGTCAACAAAAAAAAAGAGGCGAGCAGTCAACAAAAGAGGCGAGCAGTCAAAAAAGAGGCGAGCAGTCAAAAAGAGGCGAGCAGTCAACAAAAGAGGCGAGCAGTCAACAAAAAGAGGCGAGCAGTCAACAAAAAGGCGGGCAGTCAACAAAAGAGGCGAGCAGTCAACAAAAGAGGCGAGCAGTCAACAAAAGAGGCGAGCAGTCAAAAAGAAAAAAAAAGAGGCGAGCAGTCAACAAAAGAGGCGAGCAGTCAACAAAAGAGGCGAGCAGTCAACAAAAGAGGCGAGCAGTCAACAAAAGAGGCGAGCAGTCAACAAAAGAGGCGAGCAGTCAACAAAAAAGGCGAGCAGTCAACAAAAGGCGAGCAGTCAACAAAAGAGGCGAGCAGTCAACAAAAGAGGCGAGCAGTCAACAAAAGAAAAGAGCGAGCAGTCAACAAAAGAGGCGAGCAGTCAACAAAAGAGGCGAGCAGTCAACAAAAGAGGCGAGCAGTCAACAAAAGAGGCGAGCAGTCAACAAAAGAGGCGAGCAGTCAACAAAAGAGGCGAGCAGTCAATAAAAGAGGCGAGCAGTCAACAAAAGAGGCGAGCAGGCAACAAAAAAAGAGGCGAGGCGAAAAAGAGTCAACAAAAAAAGAGGCGGCAGCAGTCAACAAAAGAGGCGAGCAGTCAACAAAAGAGGCGAGCAGTCAACAAAAGAGGCAACAAAAGAGCAGTCAACAAAAGAGGCGAGCAGTCAACAAAAAAGAGGCGAGCAGTCAACAAAAGAGGCGAGCAGTCAACAAAAGAGGCGAGCAGTCAACAAAAGAGGCGAGTCAGTCAGTCAACAAAAAGAGGCGAGCAGTCAACAAAAAAAAGAGGCGAGCAGTCAACAAAAGAGGCGAGCAGTCAACAAAAGAGGCGAGCAGTCAACAAAAGAGGCGAGCAGTCAACAAAAGAGGCGAGCAGTCAACAAAAGAGGCGAGCAGTCAACAAAAGAGGCGAGCAGTCAACAAAAGAGGCGAGCAGTCAACAAAAAAGAGGCGAGCAGTCAACAAAGAGGCGAGCAGTCAACAAAAGTCAACAAAAGAGGCGAGCAGTCAACAAAAGAGGCGAGCAGTCAACAAAAGAGGCGAGCAGTCAACAAAAGAGGCGAGCAGTCAACAAAAGAGGCGAGCAGTCAACAAAAGAGGCGAGCAGTCAACAAAAAGAGGCGAGCAGTCAACAAAAGAGGCGAGCAGTCAACAAAAGAGGCGAGCAGGCAACAAAAAGAGGCGAGCAGTCAACAAAAGAGGCGAGCAGTCAACAAAAGAGGCGAGCAGTCAACAAAAGAGGCGAGCAGTCAACAAAAGAGGCGAGCAGTCAACAAAAGAGGCGAGCAGTCAACAAAAAAGGCGAGCAGTCAACAAAAGAGGCGAGCAGTCAACAAAAGAGGCGAGCAGTCAACAAAAGAGGCGAGCAGTCAACAAAAGAGGCGAGCAGTCAACAAAAGAGGCGAGCAGTCAATAAAAGAGGCGAGCAGTCAACAAAAGAGGCGAGCAGTCAACAAAGAGGCGAGCAGTCAACAAAAGAGGCGAGCAGTCAACAAAAGAGGAGCAGAGCAGTCAACAAAAAAGAGGCGAGCAGTCAACAAAAGAGGCGAGCAGTCAACAAAAGAGGCGAGCAGTCAATAAAAGAGGCGAGCAGTCAATAAAAGAGGCGAGCAGTCAACAAAAGAGGCGAGCAGTCAACAAAAGAGGCGAGCAGTCAATAAAAGAGGCGAGCAGTCAATAAAAGATGCGAGCAGTAAATAAAAGAGGCGAGCAGTCAATAAAAGAGGCGAGCAGTCAATAAAAGAGCAGTCAATAAAAAAGGCGAGCAGTCAATAAATGAGGCGAGCAGTCCATCAAAGAGGCGAGCAGTCAATAAAAGAGGCGAGCAGTCAACAAAAGAGGCGAGCAGTCAATAAAAGAGGCGAGCAGTCAATAAAAGAGGCGAGCAGTCAATAAAAGAGGCGAGCAGTCAATAAACGATGGGCGACCATTCTATAAAGAGGGGCGAGCAGTCCATAAGAGAAACGGGCGGCCCAGAAAAGTGCAACGAGCGGGCTAGACAACTGAAACAAGCGCAAGAGAGGGACCAGCGCACCAGCGGATATGCGAGCGAACCAGAGAAGAAAAGCGAGCGAATCAGAGCATAGAGGCGAGAGGCGAGCTAGAAACTAACGAAGATATATGGAAATCAATAAAGAATAGAGAGTGAATTTTTGTCTTCTAAATTAAGATGTGGTTGTAAGAACAGCAATTGAGAAGTAAAACAAAAATATGTAGACGAATTTGTGTTTACGAAATTCAAATGTGGTTGAAAAAAAAATAAAGAGTTTTTTAACATTTGCATTATTCCTTAATTTCTTAGTCTGTTTCATCGAGTATGTAGAGGGAAATAAATAACTGTGCAAATATAAATTCTTATTCTCTGGGAAGAGTACAATAAATATTATAAGACGTAGTCTGGAATTAATACTTTTCTATGAAAAAAATCTCCTAAATGTTAACACTGCTTTACTTTAAATGTAAGTACAATCCGTACGGTAATGGTTTTTACTTCTATTATAATTTTTTTGAGGATTTTAAATAAATGCCATAGTTATCTTCGAAATTAATAAAACGAATAATATGTATCGTTATCTTCTGTAATTAGATTGTCTAGCAACTCTACTGCAGTGACTAAGGGACGGAATGCAGCTACTCAGCCTCAGTCGGTTTGTGTGTTTGTAGACGAGCCGAACACGCGCTGTTGCAGAACTACGTAAACATGTGGCCTAATTATCTAATTAAACCTTTTACTTAATTTCAAAACGCTGAAGAGGTTTCAAATTTATTTTAAGCAAGTAAAGCGATAGGGTTGGAAGTAAATCCCGAAAATACTAAGTATATGATTATGTCTCGTGACCAGAATATTGTACGAAATGGAAATATAAAAATTGGAGATTTATCCTTCGAAGAGGTGGAAAAATTCAAATATCTTGGAGCAACAGTAACAAATATACGTGGTACAGTCATTAAGTTCTAATACTGAGCGCATAGTGGCGTTGTGGTGCACTATAGCGCATAGGTGGCGCCGTGGTATGATGCCTTGTCAGTTAGTCTCTCGACCCAACAAGAGACAGTTGAGTGCATGCACTGTAAGCAGAACTACGGTCTTTGTTGTGACGGTGATTTGAATGCGCACGTCGGAACTCGAGATGTCACAGTTTGAGCAACGGGCAAACATCAAGTTCTGCCAGAAATTAGGCAAAACTGCTGCCGAAACGTTTCAAATGATGCAGCAAGTTTACGGTGAGGACGCAGTCAGTCGCAGTGTTGTGTTTAGGTGGCACCGACGTTTTTGCAAGGAAGAGACAGTTTGGAAGATGATGTGCGTACTGGTCGGCCACAAACAATTCGAACTGAACGCAAGATCCAAGAAGTTGCAACGTTGGTGCGTCCTAACCGCTCCCAATCGGTAGACGATATCGCAGCAACAGTAGGGGTCAGCCATGGTACTTGCTACAAAATTCTGTCTGATGACCTGAACATGTCTCGTATTACCCAGCACAGTGTGCCACGAATCCTGCCGCAAGACCAACGTGATGATCGCATGACGATTTGTGGTGACCTCATCAGTAGTGCTGACGATGATCCGACGTTTCTCAACCGGATAATAACTGGAGACGAAACTTGGTGTTTCCTTTACGATCCGCAACTGAAACGACATTCCGCCACCTGGAAAACGCCGTTATCACACGACAGAAAAAACCGCGACAAGACAGGTCAAAAGGCATGGTGATGCTTGAGCTGTTTTTTTATTCAAATGGAATTGTTCACATGGAATTCATCCCAGAAGGTGCAACTGTGAACAAAACCCGCTACAAAGAGATCCTTGGCCGTTTACGAGATTCAATTCGCCGTAAGCGACCTGAGCTATGGCGTACAAAGAATTGGCTGTTGCTACATGACAACGCCCCTGCACATCGCTCTGTCCTTGTCCAAGAGGAACTTGCAAGACAACAGGTGACAGTTCTTCCACACCCTCCATACTCACCTGATCTCGCACCATGCGATTTTTTTCTCTTTCCTCGCATGAAAGCAAGCCTACGCGGGCGTAGATTTCATTCTTCCGAAGAGGTCATGACTGCCACAAGAGAAGCCATACGGGACCTTCCTGCCAACATCTTTCAACGGTGCTTCCAGCAGCTATACCAACGTTGGCAAGCGTGCATAACGGCCAACGGAGACTATTTTGAGGGAGGATGTGGTTCTGTTTAAATGTACACCATGTTATGTGGCATCTTGTGATACATCCAGATTCTTGTGGAAGCCTAACCTCCAGGCGTCAAGTCTTAGAACATAATGACTGTACCACGTATTAGTAAGGTTGTGTACAGAAATACTTAAACCATTTTTGTTAGTATGAAAGTCACTATTTTGATCAATTTTTTAATTTATTTTATTAGGTTATTTTACGACGCTTTATCAACATCTACGGTTATTTAGCGTCTGAATGAGATGAAGGTGATAATGCCGGTGAAATGAGTCCGGGGTCCAACACCGAAAGTTACCCAGCATTTGCTCATATTTGGTTGAGGGAAAACCCCGGAAAAAACCTCAACCAGGTAACTTGCCCCGACCGGGAATCGAACCCGGGCCACCTGGTTTCGCAGCCAGACGCGCTGACCGTTACTCCACAGGTGTGGACATTTTGATCAAGATCAGAAAGGTTTGTATGAATTAGTTGCAATACTTCAAGGATATATTAAGAAGATTATAATGTAAAAAATATTCTCTACAAGAAGTTCTACTATCAACACCCGTTATGCACCTGACAATACGTTTCTGTCTCGCGAAAATGTCATTCAAGATGGTCCCCAAAAGCGAATATCATACAAATATGAACTCTTACTTTACTTATTTACTTGCACCTGACAATACGTTTCTGTCTCGCGAAAATGTCATTCAAGATGGTCCCCAAAAGCGAATATCATACGAAATCTAAACTCTTACTTACTTACTTACTTATTTACTTACTTGCTTACTTACTTACCTACTTACTTACTTACTTACTTACTTACTCACTCACTCACTCACTCACTTACTTACTTTTAAGGAACCCGGAGGTTCATTGCCGCCCTCACATAAGTCCGCCATTGGTCCCTATCCTGAGGAAGATTAATCCAGTCTCTATCATCATATCCCACCTCCCTCAAATCCATTTTAATATTATCTTCCATCTACGTCTCGAACTCCCCAAAGATCTTTTTCCCTCCGGCCTCCCAACTAACACTCTATATGCATTTCTGGATTCGCCCATACTTGCTACATGTCCTGCCCATCTCAAACGTCTGGATTTTATGTTCCTAATTATGGCAGGTGAAGTATACAATGCTTGCAGCTTTGCGTTGTGTAACTTTCTCCATTCTCCTGTAACTTCATCCCTCTTAGCCCCAAATATTTTTCTAAGAACCTTATTCTCAAACACCCTTAATCTCTGTTCCTCTCTCAAAGTGAGAGTCCAAGTTTCACAACCATATAGAACAACTGGTAATATAACTGTTTTATAAATTCTTTCAGACTTTTTGACAGAAGACTAGATGACAAAAGCTTCTCAACCGAATAATAACAGGCATTTCCCATATTTAGTCTGCGTTTAATTTCCTTCCGAGTGTCATTTATATTTGTTACTGTTGCTCCAAGATATTTGAATTTTTCCACCTCTTCGAAGGATAAATCTCCAATTTTTGTAGTTCCATTTCGTTCAATATTCTGGTCACGAGACATAATCATATACTTAGTCTTTTCGGGATTTACTTCCAACTCTATCGCTTTACTTGCTTCAACTAGAATTTCCTAATCGTTTGTGTATTTTCTCCTAACATTTTCACGTCATCCGCATAGACAAGAATCTGATGTAACCCGTTCAATTCCAAACCCTCTGTGTTATCCTGAACTTTCCTAATGGCATATTCTAGAGCAAAGTTAAAAAGTAAAGGTGATAGTGCATCTCCTTGCTTTAGCCCACAGTGAATTGGAAAAGCATCAGATAGAAACTGGCCTATACGGACTCTGCTGTAAGTTTCACTAAGACACATTTTAATTAATCGAACTAGTTTCTTGGGAATACCAAATTCAATAAGAATATTAAATAAAACCTCTCTTAACCGAGTCATACGCCTTTTTGAAATCTATGAATAACCTATGCACTGTAGGCTACCCTTATACTACCATTTTTTTCTCCAATATCTGTCGAATACAAAAAATCTGATCAATAGTCGATCTATTACGCCTAAAACCACACTGATGAGCCCCAATAATTTCATCTACATATGGAGTTAATGTTCTACTTGTCCTTAATAAAAATACTGATGCTCATGTTAGCTTCAAAATAATCGAAGGAACGTTTCCTAAATGCAGATATAATTTCGTGAATCACCCTGTATTATGTAACGCGCTTCAATTTATATATTTAGCTGAAATATATTCGAAAGTTTAGACAGTTGCTTCCACCATATTGTGACGATCTTTCACTCCTAATTTTAGTGAAGGCGTAACAGATTTTAAATTTCACCTCCTTTCAGTTTCTTACTTAATTCACAGGCTGCTCTACGTATTAGACTGTGTTTTGCAAAGTTAACAAGACACTTGACTCAAGGCTAATGGATGTCGTTGACAGTCTTGCGAGCTGTACAGCATTCTATAAGTCAGCATTAAAGTGTCAGGATATTATATCACTGCATAGTAATTATTGAACAGATGACTTTCTGATCCTCACTAATGAATTACAATTTGATGCAGCATAGAAACACTCAGCGATATTCACTGGCTTACAACCGGCTGACTAAGGAGGAGGTAAATGCCAGCGCAGTTAGGGCTTGGAAACAATGTTATAGCGGGAAGAGCAGTAACGTGCTTACTAGTAGAATTCTTCTAGTCACATACGAGGTTGCTCGCTAATCCTGCAGTGAACATTTTAGTTTTCTTTAACCCTTAACTTGGCAAAGCTTCATTTCTCACACTAGTTTATTAAACCTTGTCGGACCGTAAAGAAAACAACTATCGTAATGTCCATATTTTTATATGTTGTACTACAATCTATATATATAATTTGAACTGGTAATGGAAATTACGGGAAAACGGCTGAACGGATTTTAATGAGTGACCCCTCATTTTCATGCCTGGCATCCAAAGTTTTTCGGAAAAGTAGTAGTTTTCAGTGAAATGTCAATTTTCCTACATAATTTTCCTATTTTCCAAAATCCATGTGTTGTCAGTTTTGAGAACTAATTTTATTGAATCACGGCCGACTTGATTGAATTTCAGAACAAAACACACACTACAATAAACAATAGGCTATTACACGAAGGCCATGACCTGCAGGATTGCCGACATATTTAGAGCTCAATTCAATTTGTTATTAAAAACTGATTCTGCAGTGTATAATTTTCTGAGTACAGCTGTGTATTGTATTTTCAAATCTACGAAACTTGAGGTGGTTTGATGACATTATTACCATTAGAAATTAAATATTATTACAGTTAATATCATGATGTATCTATTTTTCATTAATTGTACATAATATTGATGCTATATTGATGACATGAAAGTGAAACGTTTTGTGGTTATGTAAGTAAATGTAGAGAATATCTTAATTTAGATCTTCATTTCTATAATTTACTGAGTGACTGTTATATATAACTACAAAACTTAAGTAAGATAATAATATTGTTATTAAAAATCAAATATTTTTATACTTATTAACCCAGTGGGGTTGGGTCTTTTTCATATACTTAATGGCGGTGTAGTGTAGATATTGATATGTGTCATTGTCTTCAGTATTGGCTCGAGAGAGCGGAAAAATTACAGTTCCTAAGGAAAGATCAAAAGGTATTACTTACTGATAAAATAAGAGGCCTAGAAAATTTTGTAGTCTCCCGATCATTTCAGCAAGATCTCTTAATAGGATAAAATGATTTTATGCTCTACATTTCAAATTCTACATGCAGCAGCTATACGAAAATGCTATTGTTCGAAAGCTTAGCAAACCTGACATTTTGTTTAACTTTTGCCTACAATCCACAATGACCTGAAATAGCTACTGCTATCGTCCTGACATTGATACTTGCGTTTTCGCGTTGAAACTCAAAAACTGAAGTTGGATAGGTTCAAGAGAAAGTATTTGTCCTAAAAAAATCCATTCAGAGGGAGTATGTTTCATTATTATGGAAGCAAATAACTATCTATCAAAAAGACAAGTATTCTTCATTGAAAATAAATCTGAAAAATTTTTATTTGAACGTCTAACGAACTTAGTTTGCAGCAGCATTTGCTGCACAAGCCACTAGTATTATAGAATTGTGAAATTTTTATTTTTCCTATCAATTTTTTTTCTATTGTTCTATTAAAATTATAGCACATAGCCTATTAACCTGTTGTATCCTATAGGATACATTGCCAATTTAAGGGTTAACTGGACTTCCTTTCGAGCTTTTTAACTTTCGCTTTCAGACATATATAATAGATTGAAGTGGGTTTCATTGTAGTCATTATATTGAAAGTCGGTAGCGTTGGATTTTAAGAGGCGATACAATATCAAAGCACCAGAGGTCACTAAACGAAAATCCCTACTATTATCAGGTCTCATATGGGGATGGGACCTGACCCTGTCAGGGCTGTCAGCATTGGTTTCACGAATACCATCCAGGCCGTGTTGGATCGGAACAATCATCGCATATACAGAGTCCGTAGTTCAGTATAAGCGTGCAAAAATTGAACAAGAAATATGGGATGCTGTACACAACATTTTGAGATAGGAAACTTGGGATCTGTGAAGTAAAGAATAAGGGGAAATGAGTTTAAACATGTGTATCGCTATCGATTACTATTTTCATATTACCTACATTTATTATTTACATCTATTTACAATTATTATTTACATTTATTTATAATTATTATTCACATTCATTTACAATTGAGGGCTTTGCCGGAAGAAAGGCGGATAGACCTATACGCCCTTCTTCGGGAAAACGGTTTAAAATATAGTGAATAATTATTTATAGTAGCGAAATTTTGTTTTGATTGTACTGTACATACCTGCAGGACAGGGCTACGTGCGTGTATAACATTTTATTCAGGTGCGTTTTAAAATCTTAGATTGCATGTATCTCAATTCGCCATATTGACGTATACGGCCTTTTTCCGGCAAACCCCTCAATTATTACTTACTGTACATTTATTTACACACATTATTTACATTTATTTGCTATTATTATTATTTATATTTATTTTCAATTAATATTTACATTACTTACACATTATTTACATTTATTTACACACATTATTATTTACATTTATTTACACACATTATTATTCACACTTATTTTCAATTATTATTTACGTTTATTTATACACATTGCTTACATTTATTTGCTATTATTATTTACATTTATTTTCAATTATTATTTACGTTTATTTATACACATTGCTTACATTTATTTGCTATTATTATTTACATTTATTTTCAATTATTACTTACGTTTATTTATACACATTGCTTACATTTATTTTCTGTTATTATTTACATTTATTATTTACATTTATTTATACACATTACTTACATTTATTGTCAATTATTATTATTTACGTTTATTAATACACATTGCTTACATTTATTTTCTGTTATTACTTACATTTATTATTTACATTTATTTATACACATTACTTACATTTATTGTCAATTATTATTATTTACGTCTATTTATACACATTACTTACATTTATTGTCAATTATTATTATTTACGTTTATTTATACACTTTACTTACATTAATTGTCAATTATTATTATTTACGTTTATTTATACACATTACTTACATTTATTGTCAATTATTATTATTTACATTTATTGTCAATTATTATTATTTACGTTTATTTATTTTGCTTACATTTGCTATTTTTTACAATTTGCTATTTACATTTATTTTCAATTTTATTTACGTTTATTTATACACATTGTTTACATTTATTTGCTATTATTATTTACATCTATTTTCAATTATTATTTACGTTTATTTATACACATTTCTTACATTTATTTGCTGTTATTATTTACATTTATTTATACACATTACTTACATTTATTGTCAATTATTATTATTTACGTTTATTTATACACATTTCTTACATTTATTGCTATTATTATTTACATTTATTTATACACATTACTTACATTTATTGTCAATTATTATTATTTACGTTTATTTATACACATTTCTTACATTTATTGCTATTATTATTTACATTTATTTATACACATTACTTACATTTATTGTCAATTATTATCATTTACGTTTATTTATACACATTTCTTACATTTATTTGCTATTATTATTTACATTTATTTATACACATTACTTACATTTATTGTCAATTATTATTATTTACGTTTATTTATACACATTGCTTACATTTATTTTCTATTATTATTTACATTTATTATTTACATTTATTTATACACATTACTTACATTTATTGTCAATTATTATTATTTACGTTTATTTATACACATTGCTTACATTTATTTGCTATTATTATTTACATCTATTTTCAATTATTATTTACGTTTATTTATACACATTTCTTACATTTATTGTCAATTATTATTATTTACGTTTATTTATACACATTGCTTACATTTATTTTCTATTATTATTTACATTTATTATTTACATTTATTTATACACATTACTTACATTTATTGTCAATTATTATTATTTACGTTTATTTATACACATTGCCTACATTTATTTGCTATTATTATTTACATATATTTTCAATTATTATTTACGTTTATTTATACACATTGCCTACATTTATTTGCTATTATTATTTACATCTATTTTCAATTATTATTTACGTTTATTTATACACATTGCCTACATTTATTTGCTATTATTATTTACATCTATTTTCAATTATTATTTACGTTTATTTATACACATTTCTTACATTTATTGTCAATTATTATTATTTACGTTTATTTATACACATTGCTTACATTTATTTTCTATTATTATTTACATTTATTATTTACGTTTATTTATACACATTGCTTACATTTATTTGCTATTATTATTTACATCTATTTTCAATTATTATTTACGTTTATTTATACATTTCTTACATTTATTTGCTATTTTATTTACATTTATTTACACATTACTTATTTATTGTCAATTATTATTATTTACGTTTATTTATACACATTGCTTACATTTATTTTCTATTATTATTTACATTTATTATTTACGTTTATTTTTATTTTCTGTTATTATTTACATTTATTATTTACGTTTATTTATACACATTGCTTACATTTATTTTCTATTATTATTTACATTTATTATTTACGTTTATTTATACACATTGCTTACATTTATTTTCTATTATTATTTACATTTATTATTTACGTTTATTTATACACATTACTTACATTTATTGTCAATTATTATTATTATTTACGTTTATTTATACACATTGCTTACATTTATTTTCTATTATTATTTACATTTATTATTTACGTTTATTTATACATATTGCTTACATTTATTTTCTATTTTATTTACATTTATTATTTACGTTTATTTATACACATTGCTTACATTTATTTGCTATTATTATTTACATTTATTATTTACGTTTATTTATACACATTGCTTACATTTATTGTCAATTATTATTATTTACGTTTATTTATACACATTGCTTACATTTATTTTCTATTATTATTTACATTTATTATTTACGTTTATTTATACACATTGCTTACATTTATTTGCTATTATTATTTACATTTATTATTTACGTTTATTTATACACATTTCTTACATTTATTTGCTATTATTATTTACATAAATATGAAGTCCACCATACTGCTCACAGCTGTCATTTAGCTCCAGTGGCATATGCTTTAGTATCATCTCCTCTTCTCCTAACAACGCCATATCATCAGCACGTTATTCTTCTTCCTCCTACTATTACCCCTCCCATGTTCTGAAAACAGTTCTATAGGGTGCACAATTCCTAAGTACAAGAATCCATCCCGAGCCCGGTCCTTGAAAACCCAAGGCATAAGCCAGAACCACTTCAAGCACTAATTTTTGTGCCGTGTTTTTGTGTTGCAGGATGGTCTGTGGTCCGGCCGGGCCAGCAGCGAAGAGCTCATCAGCATCATGGCGCCGCTGCTGGACAACAACCCACCCACGCCTGAGATGTGCCGCTTCTTCTCCAGTCACTGTGTGCTCCACCCCAGATCCCCCGTCGTGGCAGATATGCTGACTCCAATAGCGCATCGAATCCTCAAACACAATGTGGTATGTAGTAATGTTAACTGTTTCGGCTTGTTTTGACCCCTAACAGAGTGTTGAATTCAGATCTTTGACTCCATAATGACCGATATTTCTGTGAACAGAGAAGTCCGTAACTGTTGAATGGATGAAAGTTCCAATGGCATCTTCCTTCATTCCTTCAGATGGGAACGTGCCTTTTAATATCAACATAGTTAAGTCAGTATTGCTTACAGTAAGAAGTATTAAACTCGATTCACATTATACGTCACATCAACGTCACGTCACGGACCAGCAGCGTTGCATCAAAACATTGTACAACACATTTTATATAGTAGCGTTCACATACTGGGTGTTCAGTTCAAAGTGTGTCATGGCTCGCTGTATGCCGTCATATGGCTAGTCGAGCCTAGAGAATTCAATCTTCCTACACTTCCGCAGAGGTGTATTACTTATGTGCCAGAGAAGTTGCCTAGCAAGTACGGCGTTCATTCTGAAGAGTACTTACCGATATGTACGGTAACGCCGGTAGTGGCAGGAATGTGAACTGATTGGAAACATGTACTGAGGTGGGTTTTTTTTCTTACTGTCAGGATATGGGGAGAGGGTTAAGACGATTACTTACGTATTTGTTGACATTAACTTCGACGGTCAACATGGACACGGAGCATTTGATTTGTATTGTGGAATGTTGCCGTATGCAACCGATGATAACAAATACCCTGCGTACGACTTGGCCGCGCAAAACACAGTTCGAAAGAGGTTATGGTAGCACACAAACAGTACAGACCGCCATCTGTTGCTACGACGTTCAAGTTATACCGTACACGTTCTGAAGTTCAGATGGAACGCCTTGATTAATAGGCAACTTCTCTGACATAAAAGCTGAAACTCGCTTCAAATCGCTAACTCACAACAGTGACGTCATGACACACTTTGAAATGAACACCCAGTATACAGGCAACGTCAACGGCACGGACCGTCTGGGATTCTCGAGGAGAATGTTTTGACGTGACGGAACCTGTGCGTGGACGGTTTTTTTTTCTGCTAGACTTGATTAATAGGCAACTTCTCTGACATAAAAGCTGAAACTCGCTTCAAATCGCTAACTCACAACAGTGACGTCATGACACACTTTGAAATGAACACCCAGTATACAGGCAACGTCAACGGCACGGACCGTCTGGGATTCTCGAGGAGAATGTTTTGACGTGACGGAACCTGTACGTGGACGGTTTTTTTCTGCTAGACTTGATTAATAGGCAACTTCTCTGACATAAAAGCTGAAACTCGCTTCAAATCGCTAACTCACAACAGTGACGTTATGACACACTTTGAAATGAACACCCAGTATACAGGCAACGTCAACGGCACGGACCGTCTGGGATTCTCGAGGAGAATGTTTTGACGTGACGGAACCTGTACGTGGACGGTTTTTTTCTGCTAGACTTGATTAATAGGCAACTTCTCTGACATAAAAGCTGAAACTCGCTCCAAATCGCTAACTCACAACAGTGACGTCATGACACACTTTGAAATGAACACCCAGTATACAGGCAACGTCAACGGCACGGACCGTCTGGGATTCTCGAGGAGAATGTTTTGACGTGACGGAACCTGTACGTGGACGGTTTTTTCTGCTAGACTTGATTAATAGGCAACTTCTCTGACATAAAAGCTGAAACTCGCTTCAAATCGCTAACTCACAACAGTGACGTCATGACACACTTTGAAATGAACACCCAGTATACAGGCAACGCCAACGGCACGGACCGTCTGGGATTCTCGAGGAGAATGTTTTGACGTGACGGAACCTGTACGTGGACGGTTTTTTTCTGCTAGACTTGATTAATAGGCAACTTCTCTGACATAAAAGCTGAAACTCGCTTCAAATCGCTAACTCACAACAGTGACGTCATGACACACTTTGAAATGAACACCCAGTATACAGGCAACGTCAACGGCACGGACCGTCTGGGATTCTCGAGGAGAATGTTTTGACGTGACGGAACCTGTACGTGGACGGTTTTTTCTGCTATACTTGATTAATAGGCAACTTCTCTGACATAAAAGCTGAAACTCGCTTCAAATCGCTAACTCACAACAGTGACGTCATGACACACTTTGAAATGAACACCCAGTATACAGGCAACGTCAACGGCACGGACCGTCTGGGATTCTCGAGGAGAATGTTTTGACGTGACGGAACCTGTACGTGGACGGTTTTTTCTGCTAGACAGCTAGACTCTAGCAGCACCGTTAAACATTAACACGTCGTAGCTGCTATGAGAGACAATCAATTGCACTGTAATTTTTAGGATTCATATATAAATGTCTAAGGAAAGCATAGAAGAAATTTGAAATCAAAATCTTTTTTGGACAGTGAGAAAAAAATTACTAACTTCGAAGTCACCCGATCAAAATAAACATTGACACTCTCAAAAGTGATAAGCGACAAACTTTTCACGTTACATGGGGAGTCAAAGCGAGAGAAATGTTTAGAAAGAATGAAAATTACTTTTAAAAGTGGCTGATATTCAAAACCTGTACCGGTTTGCGAGTTGCGGCGTGTTTAATGAGGGGGTTTGCATGGCGGACTTTCTTATGCAGAGCGACAACTTTTATCTGTTAGAACTGCGGATTCTCATAGAAATCATCGCTCTCGCTTTGAACTCACATCTAACGTGAAAAATAAAAAGGTTGTCGCTTATCAACTTTTGATATGTCAATGTTTATTTTCAACGGGTGTCTTCGAAGTTAGTATTTTTTTTTCTCACTGTCCAAAAAAGGTTTTGATTCCAATTTTTTTCTATGAAATCGAAAAATCGAAGGAGAATTGGGAGGAAAATTTAAAAGGTACGCAAAACGCGTCCTTGCAATGGGTTGGGGGCTGTACAAAACTAAATATGTGAGCTCCAAGCCTGTTGGCCACTAGTCTCACTCCGGGTTACGCTGCTCCCCTGAGGGAGCTCTAGAAAATTTTGAAGGGGAAACCGAAATTGGACGTAACTTCTTAGGTACCACATACGCGGGGGGGGGCTGACTTTGATCAAGTGATCACGGAACGGGGCGAGGAGGAGTTGGCTGGTGTTTGCCGTTAGAATAGCAAGACGCCGTCATCTGTTGTTCGATGACAAAGCACGTGAAGGCCGTCGGAAGAAGCGCCGTGAAATCTAATCTGCAATTTGAAAGTTCCCTGTCCTTTCAATTTGCGACTTATTGAGTGACCTCGTATATTTAATAGACTATTTATATTATCTGAACTAGGGCATACATCGTTTATAATAAGGGAGGAATATATATGGGGAAGGGCATATAGGTCCGTGGCCCATTTCTTATAGGACTCATCCCGACATTTGTCTCACGCCTGAGGAAAACCACGGAATACCTTAGGCGAGATGAGTTGTCTCATGTATAAGAGACTAGCCAATTTGGCTATTATGTAGGAGGTGATTGTTGTCATGAGCCTTGTTGAATCGTCTCAATTTTGAGACAAGCCATTTGGCTATATTTTTTCTATGCTTTCCTTAGACATTTATATATGAATCCTAAAAATTACAATTTAATTGATTGTCTCTCATAGGAGCTACGACATTGTTTGAGAACATTGACTACTTCTCTATTCTTGATGACGTCGGCAAACTGACGGTCACTTGCCGTTAAATGTGAATGGGTTTGCATTGGACGTGACGGTGACGGTGATGGTCCGTGACGCTGATGTTCCGTATAATGTGAATCGAGCTTTAGTCATTTGTTACATGTGTGCACATTTCCGAGGAGGACGCTAGCACTGTATTTCTATGGCGACCAAATGCCGTCATTCAGAGGGGTAGGTTAGTTCCAGAAATATCCGTCGGTACAAATAGAGAACGAGTCAAACTTAAGGGACGAGCATTTCTGCCATCTTTCGGCACTGGCAGATCGCCAACTCTCGCGGATAACGTTCTTGCCGTTTCACAGCACTACAGTCTGGCAAGTGACCTTTTGCGTAACTAGTGAATTATTTATTTAAGTAAATGTTACATTTTGCGGCAGTATTCATGCTTGTACAATTTAGAGGAATGATTTATTCTTCTTGGACGCATTTCTTATTTAAGAAGCTTTGTTAGATACTAAAAATTATAATAATCTTCGGTTTAATTTAGGTAGTTCCTTTTGATCCTTGGTTTGAGATTTTACTATATTATGATCTTTATTTGCTTTGAGATTATGTTGTGTGTCACTAATTATACATAAATTATTTATTTTCAGGATTTCAGCAAGTCTCAGCACATGCGACATTTTGTTCAAGATTACATCCGTGCTCTTTATTCCCAAAATGTGGGCGAAGGTGTGATACAGAAATTTGTCGCAAGGTGAGAAATAAAGCTCTCTATTTCTCTTGTATTTATTTTTCTGTATATTATATCGAGTGTTTATCAAATTGAACTGTGCCTACTTAATTAGCTCTGGATGGAAAATTATTGATCAGGGTAAGGTGAAACTTAATATGAATATTTTGGAGGATATGCGGAAGAGAAATGCTAAATAAACAACTGAACTTCACTTATTCCTGAAACCAGACGTACAAATACAACGAGAATATATCTCTTCGTAGCCTTTTCATGTGGTGTTATTCGCAAGACAGACCGGAGCATTTATATTATGTTGACTAGCCTATTTAGTTTATGTACGAATTCAATAATGGGATATAAAACTCCGTTGAATTTCAACCAATTATAGCCATCTGTCATTGTCACTTTAGTCATGTCGCTAGTGATTCGCAATTGTTTCGGCCAGATGAATATTTAGAAGGCAGTGGAATCCGTAATGTGTCCCAAGAGATAGCCCTCTTGGTGTAACCATACAAATCAATTAGGAACAACATAGTATAATCATCAATAAACTCAGAAATTATCAATCAGTATCAATTTGCTCAGAATTAAATACACCCAATAAATTTACTTTTACGGAATGTCACTATATAATAAATTGTACATTTAATTAAAATTCCATGCTTTAAAAATATAATCCTGTTTTGTGATGGAAATGAATGTTTCCATTATTCAGTTGTTTTATGAGTAGTTAAGGTACGGTCACACGTCGCTACTTTTGTAGCGTAATTTTTATACTGCAGCTGCAAAAGTTGCGTGTCGTGTTGACACGTAAGCCAAAAGCAGCGCGCTGCACGCTACTTTTCGTGCTGCGCAACCCGAGTGTAAAAGCAACTGGAGGTTGCGAGTCTGTTCACACACAAGGCGCTACTTTTGCAGCCGCAGTCATGCTGCAGGTTTCCATCTCCGTGTTGACTTCTCAATATACATTTTGTGGTTATGTTCGCATTATTAAGAAACTCATGCGAAAGCTTCCTTATCTATTATTTGCTTTTCTGTCCTAACTAGTATTCAGAAATTGGCATTATTTTTACTATAAAGCTTTTAAAAACGCCTATATATTTAAATGATAACCAACGGCATATTCACGTAATCAATGTTGGCAACCCTCCTGTTTGGAACTACGCTACGGAAAATTAAAAAAATTAATTATATAGTCAGGAATTATGCTCAGACTGTGTTGTGTATTTAATAACTGTTACAAATAATTTATTTTCATCACATTTAACATTAAAATATATCCAAACAATAAAAGTATCATTGGCACATTTGGGTGGCAACACTGGTCCCAACCGCAGCAAAAGTTTCAACAAAACCGATATCAAAAATGCTGCGGCTGCAACCCTGAGAACCCTGTTCACACGTCGCTACTTCTAAGTTGCGCGCAGCATGGAAAAGTAGCGGGCAGCAGGTTCGGCAGCCGCTACTTTTCGGGTTGCACAGTTGTTCACACGTCGCAATACAAGAGTTGCGCAGCTTTTTGTACTGCAGCGCTGCAAAAGTACCGACGTGTGACCGTACCTTAAGTTACTATACTTAACACTATTTCTATAGCTACACATTTCTATATAAAGTATTTCTTTATGAATGCAATAGACTTAATAGACCATGACAGCGAATGAAATGCATGGTCATTAGAAAATGAATGGCAACAATTTAATTAAGAACATGAGCTTATTACAATCTTACAGGACGAGATTAAAACGATAAGTTATTTGAAAAGTAATTTATGAATTTAAACAAATAGTTAATGTTACACGTATTCATTTGACCCAAAAATACAGAAAAACACGAACAAAACAAACGAAGAAAAAAAGGAAAAAAACACTTACTGTAGTATTAAATTAGCAGTCAGAATCCAATATGCTGCAGTCCATTTGTTCCTCAACAATAGTAATATGCGTTACAAGAGCGGTATGTTGAAGTTTTCATGTTCGAGGAATTTCCGAGAATTGAAAGAAAACATACCGCTCGTGTATCTTACATTATTTTGTGCGAAGATCGTTTATAACATACCTGAAAGAGGAATTTCTAATTACTTGCAATAAAATCTCCATCTTGGTTTCTGTTCAATGGCGGCAAATTTGCAAAACAAAGATATCTATCTTCAACATTGTTGCTTTAAAATGTTTTCTGTGTTTACTATACTCCAGCAGGCCGTGATATACGTCTGTCTTTTTTCCCCCGAGTCTATGATGAGTCTGGAATCTTGTTGATTTTTTCACGGCTTCCTTAATGTTACTTGCATCACGAATGTAGTAACTTTAGTGGAGTTGTAGAGTTTACTTAATTTTTGCAAATATTTAAAAACAATAATTAACAGTGCAATTTAGGTGAAATTGCAGTGGTAAGTTTCCAATTTATAGTTATTACTATATTGAACGTCTCTAAAAATAATATGTTAAAAGCCTAAAGCAGTAAAATCAATATGTCACTTAAGCGGTAAGAAGAGGGAAATTGTTATGTGTGTTAGGTTGGGAATACTGAATGTGGAATTTTAGACTTTCCGCGGATTGGTTTTGTGCGGAAACCAAGCAAATACGCACGATCTCGCACAAAAAGTGTTTACAAAAGGTAATCTAGCCGATCCCGAAGTTTGTCACTCTAATTTAGATACACTCTATAGAGTCAGGAAAAGTTTCAGTGGGATTTTCAATTTATGCCACATATTAATTTGTTCTTGCTTCACTAACAACCAACATTTTTATTGTCTGTAATAATTTTTACATTTCCTACCGTCTTGAATATTAATTTACGTAATGTTGTTTTTTCGACAGTGTCCACGGTCCAGGGAGCGGATGTCCTCATCCCAGAGTCCTGCCTAACCTCGTAGCTGTCTGCTTAGCGGCCATCTTCTCAAATTTTGAACAACGGCGCACAACTTCAAGGCTCAATGAAACGCCGAATTCAGAGAAAGATCTGGGCGAGGGCGCGGAGGACACGGTTCACGAGAAAGAGCTGCAGTGCTACGTTACAGTGTTCCTATACGCGTAAGTGTGGCTGTGCTATGGGTTTGTTGTTGAGTTCTTCCTTATAGTACATAGTGTCCTTTTTAATGTACACAACAGCATGAAATAGAAATCACTCTTTCTGAAATTAAAGTGATTAATCTGAAATACATGCGACGCTTTCTGAAATTAAATTGATTAATCTGAAATACATGCAACGCTTTCTGAAATTAAATGATTAATCTGAAATACATGCGACGCTTTTGAAATTAAAATGATTAATCTGAAATACATGCGACGCTTTCTGAAATTAAATTGATTAATCTGAAATAGATGCGACGCTTTCACCTTTATTAAATTGATTAATCTGAAATATGCGCTTTCTGAAATTAAATAACAGATTAATCTGAAATACATGCGACTCTTTCTGAAATTAAAGTGATTAATCTGAAATACATGCGACGCTTTCTGAAATTAAATTGATTAATCTGAAATACAGTAAAGGACGCTTTCTGAAATTAAATTGATTAATCTGAAATACATGCGACGTTTCGTGAAATTAAACTGATTAATGAAATATAAAAATGCGACGCTTTAAATTAAACTGATTAATCTGAAATACATGCGACGCTTTCAGAAATTAAAGTGATTAATCTGAAATACATGCGACGCTTAAATTAAACTGATTAATCTGAAATACATGCGACGCTTTCTGAAATTAAATTGATTAATCTGAAATACATGCGACGCTTTTCTGAAATTAAATTGATTAATCTGAAATACATGCGACGCTTTCTGAAATTAAATTAATTATTGGTATTCCCAAGAAACTAGTTCGATTAATTAAAATGTGTCTCAGTGAAACATTACAGCAGAGTCCGTATAGGTCAGTTTCTAGAACTGATGCTTTTTCTTCACTGCTGAAGCAGGGAGATGCAAATCACCTTTACTTTTGAATGGGCATAGAATATGCCATGTAGGAAAGTTCAGGATAACAGGCAGGGTTTGGTTGAACGGGTTACATCAGCTTCTTGTCTGTGCGGATGACGTGAATATGTTAGGAGAAAATACACAAACGATTAGGGAAAACACGGAAATTTTACTTGAAGCAAGTAAAGCGATCGGTTTGGAAGTAAATGAACCTTCGAAAAGACAAAGTATATGATTATGTCTCGTGACGAGAATATTGTACGAAATGGAAATATAAAAATTGAGATTTATCCTTTCGAAGAGGTGGAAAATTCAAATATCTTGGAGCAACAGTAACAAATATAAATGACACTTTCTGGGAGGAAATTAAACGCAAAATAAATATGGGAAATGCGTTTATTATTCGGTTGAGAAGCTCTTATCATCCAGTCTGCTGTCAAAAAATCTGAAAGTTAGAATTTATAAAACAGTTATATTATCGGTTAATCTCTAAATACATGTGAAACTTGGACTCTCAATCTGAAATAGAGACGAACATAGGTTAATGTTTGAGAATAAGGTGACGCTTTCTGGAAAATATTTGGGGCTAAGAGGGATGAAGTTACAGGAGAATGGAGAAATTAATCTGTAATACACTTTCAAATTAGAACTGCAAATATTGTATTCTTCACCTGACATAATTAGGAACTTAAAATCCAGACGTTTGAGATGGGCAGGGCATGTGAAATACGTATGTGATGAATCCAGAAATGCATATAGAGTGTTATTGGAATCTGAAAAGACCTTTAGGGAGGCCGAGACGTTCTGGGAGGATAATATTAAAATGGATTTGAGGGAGGTGGGATATGATGTAGAGACTGGATTAATCTTGCACAGGATAGGGACCGATGGCGGGCTTAAAGGGATTAATGAACCTTCGGGTTTCTTAAAAGCCATTTGTAAGTAAGTAAATCTGAAATACATGTGACGCTTTCTGAAATTAAAGTGATTAATCTGAAATACATGTGACGCTTTCTGAAATTAAAGTGATTAATCTGAAATACATGTGACGCTTTCTGAAATTAAATTGATTAATCTGAAATACATGTGACGCTTTCTGAAATTAAAGTGATTAATCTGAAATACATGTGACGCTTTCTGAAATTAAACTTATTAATCTGAAATATATGTGACGCTTTCTGAAATTATATTGATTAATCTGAAATACATGTGACGCTTTCTGAAATTAAATTGATTAATCTGAAATACATGTGACGCTTTCTGAAATTAAAGTGATTAATCTGAAATACATGTGACGCTTTCTGAAATTAAAGTGATTAATCTGAAATACATGTGACGCTTTCTGAAATTAAACTTATTAATCTGAAATACATGTGACGCTTTCTGAAATTAAAGTGATTAATCTGAAATACATGTGACGCTTTCTGAAATTAAAGTGATTAATCTGAAATACATGTGACGCTTTCTGAAATTAAATTGATTAATCTGAAATACATGTGACGCTTTCTGAAATTAAATTGATCTGAAACAGAAATCACGCTTTCTGAAATTAAATTGACTAGTTGTGAAATCGTGTTGAAAAATATGTACACTAAGTACGAATGAGTAATCCCTTCAGTAACTCATGACAAACTGAGGTAAACTGTACACATGCAACGTCCCTTGGCGTCATATATGAAGGAGTGTGTATTTCGATACCCGTAATTCAATGTAGAAACCAGGGTAAATAAAGCATGACTGAATACCAGATAAATTTCGCTTCAAGAAACTCAGAAAAATCTGATTTGTATAATATTTGTAATTTTTCTTTGGAAACATAGCGACATTATTTTAAGAAATAGCGGTACTTAATTTCAAATGAATTTTTCCCTGAATTTCCATAGAACTTCATGTAATAAGACCTCAAATTCAGTTTATGAACATTTTTAGTTTTCTGCTTTGTCTGTCAGAGGCCACTGTAATCTGACGAAACGTCAGGAACATGCAGATGATTTTAAGAATTATTATCACCTTGACGGCTGGGTTTTATTACTAAACTTCGTATGCAAATCATTAGGCCTATATTACCCCAAGATCGGCAGGTTTGTAATATATTGACCGTTTTTTTTAATGAAAGATTATTTCTCTGCTAATATGGCACAGCAAATGTTAAGGTCTTGTTCCCCTTTACATTTCTACTTTTGGACACGTTTCCCATTCGTTTCTAAACTTGGTCTTGAACATCTTTTTGTTCCTATGATTATTCTCTGACTTCTTTCTCCAGTCCTTCACGTAAACTGGTTCTCATTAAAAAGAAGAAAATATATTGAATGTTCTGAAAGGAATAGCCAGAAAAACATTACCATATTTGAATCTTGGCATATTTATTGACGACATTCGACATATGTAACAAAACATTTTATCTGTATTTTAATCTGATTAAAGAAATCATTGCAACATTTTACTGCCTTAAACACTTGTGTTATTAGAGGCGAACATAACAGCAAATTTAAAAATAATGAATGTATATTATATTTCTTCGAAATAAAGTATTTTATTTCTGATGATACTCCCCATTTTTAGCCAAAATTTACATATGGCGGCGACGCTATTCTTTGGACTTGAACACACAAAAAAATCACATCAAAATTATTTTTCTTCATGTCAGTGACTTTTTTTTTTTTGAAGTGTAGAATTATACTGAACTTTAAAAATAAAACAACAGTAATGTCCCAGTAATCCACAAACGATTAGGAAAACACGGGAATTTTACTGGAAGCAAGTAAAGAGATAGGTTTGGAAGTAAATCCCGAAAAGACAAAGTATATGATTATGTCTCGTGACGAGAATATTATACGAAATGGAAATATAAACATTGGAAATTTATGTTTTGAAGAGGTGGAGAAGTTCAAATACCTGGGACCAACAGTAACAAATATAAATGACACTCGGGAGGAAATTAAACACAGAATAAATATGGGAAATGTCTGTTATTATTCGGTTGAGAAGATTTTATCATCCAGTCTGCTGTCAAAAAATCTGAAGTTAGAATTTATAAAACAGTTATATTACCGGTTGTTCTTTATGGCTGTGAAACTTGGACTCTCACTTTGAGAGAGGAACATAGGTTAAGGGTGTTTGAGAATAAGGTGCTTAGGAAAATATTTGGGGCTAAGAGGAGATGAAAAGTTACACAACACAGAACTGCACGCATTGTATTCTTCACCTGACATAATTAGGAACATTAAATCCAGACGTTTGAGATGGGCAGGGCAAGTAGCACGTATAGGCGAATCCAGAAATGCATATAGAGTGTTAGTTGGGAGGCCAGAGGGAAAAAGACCTTTAGGGAGGCCGAGACGTAGATGGGAAGATAATATTAAAATGGATTTGAGGGAGGTGGGATATAATGGTAGAGACTGGATTAATCTTGCTCAGGATAGGAACCAATGGCGGGCTTATGTGAGGGCGGCAATGAACCTCCGGATTCCTTAAAAGCCAGTAAGTAAGTAAGTAAGTAATGTCCCAGTACTCGGGAAGATAAATATTTCATAGCATGTTTTGGGAAAGCCATTGATTTAATTCTCAGTATGCTTAGTCAGTTTGAGAAAGGAGTGTATTATTATTTTTAATTGGTTATTTAACGACGCTGTATCAACTACTAGAGGTTATTTAGCGCCGATGAGATTGGTGATAGCGAGATGGATTTGGCGAGATGAGGCCGAGGATTCGCCATAGATTACGTTGCAGTCACATTACGGTTGGGGAAAACCTCGGAAAATGCCCAACCAGGTAATCAGCCCAAGCGGGGATCGAACCCGCGCCCGAACGCAACTTCAGACCGCCAGGCAAGCGCCTTAACCGACTGAACCACGCCGGTGGCTTAAAGGCGTATTATGATAATAAATTATTGAAAAATTTTAGTTTTGTCCTTTAAATGTGCAAAAATTTCTTCTGAACAAATGTAACTTTTCGTTCTGCAAAGGAATTTAAAAATATGCATCTTGATTACACAACTTTTAACACTGTATCACTTCGGAATATGTATGATAAGAACTTTCTTGTGTTAAATTTTAACGTACCTTGTTAACATGTTTCGACCTATTTTGGGTCATCTTCAGAACTGGTCGTTGTTGGTCTTCGCGCCTCTTGTTTCCTGTGAGGGTGCGTTCGTAGTGTAGAGTCAAAGAGTGTATGTGTTTTGAAATTGAGTTGTGTGTTGAGAATATCGTTGGGGTGTGTTTTTGTGTGTCTGTATATTTCATATTGTTCTAGTGTGTTGAATTTCTGGCTTTTTGGTTGGATGTGCAGTATTTCCATGTCTGTGTTGATGTCTCTGTAGGTGTGGTTAGCATTTGTGATGTGTTCTGCATGTGTGGAGGTGTTTTGTAATTTTGTTATGGCTGTGATGTGTTCTTTGTAGCGTGTTTGAAATGATCTGCCTGTCTGTCCTATGTAACAAAATTACAAAACACCTCCACATATGCAGAACACATCACAAATGCCAACCACACCTACGGAGACATCAACACAGACATGGAAATACTGCACATCCAACCAAAAAGCCAGAAACTCAACACACTATGGGTGTTCATTTCAAAGTGTGTCATGACGTCACTGTTGATGAGTCAGCAATTTGAAGCGAGTTTCACCTTTTGTGTCAGAGAAGTTGCCTATTAATCAAGGCGTTCAATCTGAACTTGAGAACGTGTACGGTATAACTTGAACGTCGTAGCAACAGATGGCGGTCTGTACTGTCTGTGTGCTACCATAACTTCTTTCGAACTGTGTTTTGCGCGGGCAAGTCGTACGCAGGGTATTTGTTATCATCGATTGCGTACGGCAACATTCCACAACACAAATCAAATGCTCCGTGTCCATGTTGACCGTCGAAGTTAATGTCAACAAATACGCAAGTAATCGTCTTAACCCTCTCCCCATATCCCGACAGTAAGAAAAAACTCACTTCAGTACATGTTTCGAAACAGTTCACATTCCTGCCAGTACCGGCGTTACCGTACGTATCGGTAAGTACTCTTCAGAATGAACGCCGTACTTGCTAGGCTACTTCTCTGGAACATAAGTAATACACCTCTGCGGAAGTGTAGGAAGATTGAATTCTCTAGGCTCATCGGCTAGCCACATGACGGCATACAGCGAGCCATGACACACTTTGAACTGAACATCCAGTAGAACAATATGAAATATGCAGACGTACGAAAACACACCCCAACGATATTCTCAACACACAACTCAATTTCAAAACACATACATTCTTTGACTCTGCACTACGAACGCACCCACACAGGAAACAAGAGGCGCCATGACCAATAACGACCAGTTCCGAAGATGACCGAAAATAGGTCGAAACATGTTAACAAGGTACGTTAAAATTTAACACAAGAAAGTTCTTATCATACATATTCCGAAGTGATACAGTGTTAAAAGTTGTGTAATCAAGATGTATAAATAAATTTCAGCCCAAATCTCTACAGAATAATCCAGCATTGTTTGTCTCTGCTCCCCCATTTAAAACGATTACAGATATACATTTGCTGTTGATATTTCTTCTGCCAAGTAATGTTCCGTCCAGAGCACTAACTTCGTGTAACTATTGCTCCTATTTATTGTTTGTTTACATGGCAATTTGTTACTTTCCAGCTCTGAGTACGAAGACTGGAGACCTGTTCTGGCTCAGTTATTGCAGCCCATCCCCTTCCCTAGTGACGCTCTGTCCCACGAACCATTCGTAAGGTATGTAACATCATTGTACTGTCTGGACAACCTTCGTAATTACATTCGAGTGGCCAAGCACTCTTGTTTTGACATTATTAACATGATAGAAGAAAAAAATTAACTTTTTTATCTGCCTCCATTAGAATGTTTTCTTGTCAGTTTTATACAGTAACCCAATTCATCAATAGTCCTGTAGGCTGTTAAAGAGGACAATAAAATTCCCAAACAATTTGTGTCCCTTTTCTTTCTTCAAAACTAATATACTGTATTTATTTAAAATAATTTTAAAATAAATGCCTTTTTTTTTTTTTTTTTTTTACCGCAGAAATAAAGATTCTTGCAGAAACATCCAATTTTCACGAAAACTCGTGACAAATTTACAATCATAAATCAGTTACATATTTGTAATAAAATATACCTATATTTTCATAATACGTACAATGTCAGCTACATTTCGTAGATTGAAAACTCAAAAAAGTTTCATATCCATTGTTCAAGAATTAATACAGAAAATCAATATCCCGAATTTAAAAGAAAACTTACAAATTAAACCAAACCCTTTAACTCTATTAAATATAGAATATAATCTAAATTTAACAGAAGAAATACTGAAATCAGAAGTAAACACTGAAATACTGAAACAATTGTCTTTAGAGACAATTAATATTAGGTACCCTCCACAAAACTGGCTTCATTTATACACCGGCAGATCCTTGATCTCCAGAGAACAAGGTCCGGTGCAGGTGTTACGTGCTGTCTCTTCTCACTTTATAGATCTCTTGGATATGGAACAACAAGTTTTGATGGTGAAATCATTGCAATAAGTGAAAGTCTCAGGAATCTTCTATGCCACATCAATAAATTTAGGAATGCAGTTATATTGTCAGACTCCAAAGCAGCTATTCTATCAATAGTCTCTAAACACACACCTTCATCTCAAACAGCAGAAATAACTAAAATGCTCTCTCAATTAATATCACTCAATAAAAGAATTGTATTCCAATGGATACCATCCCACTGTGGAATCCTGGGAAACGAGAATGCGGATGCTTTAGCAAAGAAAGGCAGCACTGCTACTTACAGACCTGTTACTAAATCTACGTATTACTCTGTGAAGAGATTTATTAAATCTACATACTTAGACTTCAACAAACAAAATTTGATAACACAATCCCAAGGGAAAAAATGGAACTCTCTGCATCATAATCCACAGTTAATTCCCGATTTACCACGAAAATCGTCTGTAGCTGCATTTAGATTGGCAACAGGCCATGATTGTTTGGCCAAACACCTGCATAGAATTGGAATATATCAGTCCCCTAACTGCCCATTGTGCAACTCAGGCCAAGAAATGGATTCGGAACACCTCAAAATCTGTGCTTCAGTGGCTGGCCATGATAATATCTTTGAAAAATATTGGAGTGCAAGAGGTCAAATGACTTCATTGTCAAATGCCTGGCACTAGAAAACAACAACAACATTTCGTTTTAACGCTAATAACAAGAAAAGATAATAATAATAATGTCTTTCTCACAGTTACATGACTAATCTGTTCTATCTCATACCTACAATAGACTGTTTTCGTGGTAGACTGAAACATTGTTTGGCTGCGAATGGTCTCATTTTGAGCATCTGTTGTAAAGTTTGATTAGTGATAGTGTTTTTTTTTAGTTTTATGACCTACTCAACATGATTTTACATACTTATTTGTCTCAAGTTTTGAAGTCTACGAAACAAATTTAATAAATACCGTAGTTAAAAAAACATGAAACAGGTAAATTGATAAAATTTGTACACATTCACATGTAAAATTTAATGGAGATTCGGAACATGTAAATTTTAATATAGGGTGCCATAAAAAAATTAAGTTTACTATCACAATCCGTATGCGTGAATAACTGTTTTTTAGCATTGGTATCATATTGTATGGTTTATCTCAAACATTTTTTTGCAATTCATTTTGATTAATTTTCAGAAAAGTCTATGATATAATACGAATATTTATTTTCAGTCAATGACTTTACTATTAATATATGTAAGGTGTGAGTCCTTACATTACCTGATTTAATATTGTATGAACGTTTTCGTCGGTTTCATACCAACATCATCAGATACAACATTCTATATAGCAATATCATCACTAACAGGTACATATGTCTCTACAAACCAAAATACAATATATATTAATAAGCTATGATAAAAGCATGATAAAAACCAACATAATTAGAATATAAATGTGTCTTTCTTGTGTGACTACACCCTACTGTCAAATGATTAAAGCACACGTGTGATTACAATACTTGTACAAATATGTTTGCAGGTCTTCACTGATAAAATAATAAAAAATATAAAATGAAATCTAGTACTAGATTTCATTTTATATACATAATCTATATAGCACTAGATAGTACTATAGCACATATTTGTACAAGTATTGTAATCACACGTGTGCTTTAATCATTTGACAGTAGGGTCTAATCACACAAGAAAGACACATTTATTCATTCATTCATTCATTCATTCATTTTTTTATTCCATAGATCTTAATGAGCAATGAAGCTTTAAGATGTGGAACATATGTCAACATTTTACAATATTACAATTAGAATGTTTACAAATTTTTGATAGTTTTACAATTTAGTAATTTCATACAATTTTAAATGTTGTAATGTTTTTACATTTTGCAGATGTAGTGAGATGAAATGAGTAAAGTCATTCTTCTTCTTCTTATTTGGCATTTGCCTTTTCGGTGGGGGGAAACCTTAAAACCTCCCAGGCTAATCAAATCAATCCTTCTCAAATCAAAGGTGTTGATCCAATTCCTTATTCCTAATCTATTCCATCCACTCAGTCCCACGGCTGTGTTCCACCATCTTGTTCCAAAGTCTTCAAATCTGGTTCCATCTGGGTTGTTATTGAAGACAATCTCCTTTCTAATTATGTTGTTTTTATCCTGTTTTTATCCCAAGCATCTCAGTCTTTGACATCTTTGTTTGTAGAAATATGTACCTTTAGTGATGAGTTGCTATATCTCATGTTGTATTATATCTGGCTCTCCATCCATCCAAACTGTTTCAATTTAATATCCTAATGTAAGATTTTCACTCTCAAATACTGCTAATAGTAAAGTCATTAACTGAAAATAAATATTCGTATTATCTCAAACAGCTTTTGTATAAAACTTTTTTTTTTGTTAAATTAATATTTAAGAAGTTATGAGTAACATTCCATACTTTTTTAACACTCTGTATATTTAATAGTGATACTATATATTTTACAGGAGCTTCAGACCAATAATTGAACGCGTTGGAACTGACGCTCGTTGCTCGTCGCACCAAATGGTACAAGCTGTCCGCAAGGGGAAGGAAGGCTGGTTCCACGTCTACTGTCCATCCAGTTCTGTGTGTACAGATGACGGGCAAACCTGGGGCCATATGGTAAGACGTTTGAAGTGTTTTTTCTTTACTTAACTGATGTATTATTTTATTTGTATGGCAGTAGTATATTAATAAATTATGTGTACGGAGACTATCCCACTGAAATATCCTTACATATTCCATATAAAGCCTAGAGGCAGCCACGGATCTATTTCACCATTAAACTTTTCCACGTTTGACTTCGCAGTTTACACTTTTCATTGTAGTTTCTGTTCCCCTTTTAAAAACTGATTTGCAAAATGAAAAGGAAAAGCAGAGGAAACTTTTCAAATATATTATTACTTTTGTTCTACCATTAGACAACAACGATTTTGAAAAGTGCAAAGTCATCTGCTGAAATCCCCTGCGGTTGCTGAGTGGCCAGACCTTCAGCTTGTCACGCAGGTGGTCCGGATTCGAGACCCGGTCAGACTTGAAAAAT
This sequence comes from Periplaneta americana, assembly GCA_025594305.2. Lineage (NCBI taxonomy): Eukaryota > Metazoa > Arthropoda > Insecta > Blattodea > Blattidae > Periplaneta > Periplaneta americana. The sequence continues at coordinate 187,457,456 of JAJSOF020000005.1, read as the reverse complement.
CCATAGTGGCACTTGAGATGGACAAGATCACAGTTGGAGTTTTTCTCCGGGGTTCTCTCGTTTTTCCCCATATTAGACGTCTACATCATTTCGCCAACATTTCGTCATCATTCCATAGCATTCCCCGAACTTCAGCTGATGAAGCACTTAGAGGGCTGGCCTAGGATGAGTGGGGTTACCTGCTCGAAACCTGAGTACGCAGCGAACCTTAGTATAGTCAGCCGGTGTGGGTTTGGGAATGCGCCAGAATTGAGAGTTAACGTAATAGATCGTAAAAGGTTTGAGTGCTGGGTTATAGTGCCCCCTTCCCTAAACTTCCATTCCACTCCATATGCTGAAAGTGAAAGGGATTTTTGAAAAGTACAAAGTCTGTCTGCCATTAAGATTAGCCTAAGTTCATTACCGGTATATAGAATATATTTTTGCTTTGAATTCAAAATAATTTAGAGAAGAAATATGATGAGAAGAAAAAAATTTACAATTAAGTTATTCAAGTAATGAACTCAGAAAAAGAGTACCGGTATATAAAAATAGGATAAATTTCCATAACCTAAGTTTGTCTGAATTCTGTGAATGTCTTCTAATTACGCCAAATAAAGTAAATCATGTTCTTCAAAGAACTGAGCCTATTCTATAACCAAAACTAAGAAGAAGTTTATATCTTTCATCTGAAGAACAATTACTCACGTGTCTTCATTGGCTAGGAAATAGAGCTCAACAATATGAAGTTGCAATGACTACTGATATGCAAAAACTTTGCAGAATGGAATAAAAAGTACAAAGCAGTCTCTAATTTATGGAGAAACAGAAAGAGTTTTTACTTTTCGAAAGTTGAAAAATGAAAAGTGAAATTTCGCTAAGTTGCAAAGTTTAATAGTTGAATAGGCCCTAGATTTCTCGAATGACAAGTCTATAAATTGACATTAAAAGAAATTGCAAATTCAGAGCACAGAAACTTCAATATATTTTATTGTCCTCAATAATATGTTTGTAAAAATAAATGTTACTCGATATTACTTAAAATAAGTTTCCAGACCATTTGAGGTATCTTTTCTACGTACATAAAATGAAGAAGACATGTACAGAAAGATGAGGATGGCTATCTTGCCTTCCTTGATCTGTAGGAAGTGCTCCAGACGTTTAATCCTAAAAAAAACAGTTTGCATAATGCATTTGTTTTCTTATTAAAGAAGCTTCAAGTGATATCTCTATCCAGTGCTTTTGCTTCAGAAAAGTCTCATTTTACAAACCTATGGATCAACAATTGGCTCTCTTCTGACAAAGGAAAAATTTTACAGTCTGTACAAAAGAAACCAAATGACCTGGAAATGTACAAAAACTTGCCCAGACATGTTCAAACATTTTTAACAAAAGCCAGAACAGGTCACATTGTCACCAATTGTATGAGTCGGATCTGTGCCCCGTAATTGTACCTACACCGATTTCACATTTCTGCTAATCCTACTTGCCTGTGGTGTAATAATCATGATGAAGATCTGGAAAACATTCTTCTATACTGTCCATCCATAAACCACAAAAGAAGTAAATTAAAATCATCAGTACCAGTTTGCAGAAGACACAGCCCTGCAGTATATAATTGACTACAACTTTTCCAAGAACGACGAACTCTGGCTACTAGCAACAGGCAATCTATAATGAACACATTCTTCTATACTGATCAAAACCACAAAAGAAGTACCCCAGTCATTTGTCTTGAAAATCAATAACTGAATAGACAAACAACAACTAATAGACAATGGACTATAGTGGACTTTATGTTGTCAGCAAACAGCTGGATACATTAAGGAGATTGATTGATTGATTGATTGATTGATTGATTGATTGATTGATTGATTGATTGATTGATTGATTGATTGATTGATTGATTGATTGATTGATTGATTGATTGATTGTTCTTGATTGATTGATTGATTCTTATAATAATTCTCAAATAATAATAATAATAATAATAATAATAATAATGGCTTTATTTAACCTGGCAGAGTTAAGGCCGTAAGGCCTTCTCTTACACTCAACCAGGATTAAAACTTGCTTACATAGTTGAACATAAAACTGGATCGGAATTAAGTAATTACATACTGATACAATTTAGGTACATAATGAGATCTAAAGAGGTAGTTACATAAAAATTTACCTCCTAAAATAAAAATGAACATGGTGGAATACATATTAATGTTGTTAGAATCAAATACGAATCACATAAAAACAGAAGCGATAATTCAGTAAAAAAAAATGTACACAGTAAAAATAAAAATAAACACATTAGTATACATATTAGTATTAGATTACAATTAAGTAGGATTTACATAATTAAACCAGAAACCGACAATTGAATAAAATGTACACAAAAATAGATTAATAATAAAAAAAAAACACAGTGGGATACATTTTGGCGTTAAAGGGACACTCAACTATATTTTGGAACTTTTTTCCTATTTGACCAATCTTTTTCAAATTTGGAGAAAAGTTTAATATACACATGGAAAGTAACATGCAAAATCTCAGCTCATTAGATCCAATACTTTTCAAAATAAAAAATATTTCAATTTTTAATCAATCATTAATTGAAATATCACTTTTAATTATCATTTATTATTTTTTGGCTTTGTGCATTTGACTGTGACTTCTCAATGAATAGGGGAAGAATTCTACGTATTGATTTAGTTCTGTCACGTAAATTATTGTAGAAATTTAATTTTTCATATCTATGACACTTTTTCTCCAATTTTTAAGTTGAGTGTCACCTTAAGTGATAAATAAACACGATTTACATGATTACACAATAAAAATAAGAAATAAAAAAAATAAATAAATAAAAATAAATACAGTGGAACACATTCCATTAAATATTTGCAACGCGTTAGGTCTGGCAACTCATCATAAGATATTTTTCTAATTTACATTTAAAGGAAATTAAAGTTCGGCGGCAGAGAATTCCAGTGACGAGAAGTAGCAACAGTGAAAGATGAAGAATAAAGAGATGTGTGCAGTGGTATTTCTAGCGTGTTATCATATTGTGACCGAGTATTTAAGTTATGATACTGAGAAAGACTGTAGAATCGGACAGATAAGTAAGAGGGAGTAGAGGTGTGCAAAATTCGGTGTAAGAGAGAATGTGGTGTTTTCCGCAGCTGAAGACCTTGCTGCACTGTTGTTGTCGCTGCAAGTGGTTCCTGTCGCAGCTGACGAAGAAGCAGCTCGGAGCCTGTCTGCTGCTCGCACTACGGGGCCACTCTGCCGCGCAGGAGGCTCTCTGCCTTATGCTGGAGTGGGAGCTCATCGACCAAGAGGACCAGAAAATGCAGCTCGTGTCCACACTCCAGAGCACTGCCTCAGGCCGGGAGAACTACGCCGCACTTTGTCAGCGACAGTTGCACCTTCGAGAACTGGTGAGTTTTGCCCCTTGGTTTAACTGAAACTGTAAATCAGAAACAGCATAATATTATAAACCAACATATCTAACATTTCTAAGTAAACGTCGTACATTGGAAAATTGTGTCTTAAAATTCATTGCAAGGGCCACTGGTACATTAATTTACAAATATTTACAGTTACCATGGTTACGGTATGCTGCTGCCTTTCTAAACATACCTCTTTTTCGAAACGATACTGGTTCTCTTTACTGTATAGTAACGTAAATTGTGTCTTCATTCTTGATTACACTCTATTAACACTTATAAAATCACTGACGAACTATTAAGTTATTTATATTAAATAAATGACATCTTCACTATGTTGATATTTAAATTAAATAAATAACAACTTGGCTATGTTAATATTTATTTAATCTAAATAAGTTAATTTATAATTCGTCAGTACCTCAAATTCTGTGCTTCAGTGGCTGACCATGACAATATCTTTGAAAAATATTGGAGTGCAAGAGGTCAAATGACTTTATTGTCAAACGCCTGGCATTAGAAAACAACAACAAATTGTATGCTGTTATATTACTTAGTTATTAACTTTCTAATGAATAATGAAATTGTCTACTCTTAGCAAAGCGTGGTGTAACCATCAGACTCTTATACACATGATACGAATTAATAATAATAATAATAATAATAATAATAATAATAATAATAATAATAATAATAATAAGACCTTTGGGGAGGCCGGGACGTAGATGGGAATAATAATAAAATAATAATAATAATGGTAACTGGATAATTTTCCTCAGGTAATACTCTTATACACAATGATACGAATTAATAATAATAATAATAATAATAATAATAATAATAATAATAATAATAATAATAGGATAATATTAAAATACAGGTGGGATATGATAGGGAATTAATAATAATAATAATAATAATGATAATAATAATAATAATAATAATAATAATAATAATAATTGGGGAGGCCGAGATGTAGATGGGAGGATAATATTAAAATGGATTTGAGGGAGGTCGGATATGATGGTAGGGACTGGATTAATTTTCCTCAGGATAGGGACCGATGGCGGACTTATGTGAGGGCGGCAATGAACCTCAGGGTTCCTTAAAAGTCATAAGTAAGGTATTAATAATAATAATAATAATAATAATAATAATAATAATAATAATAATAATAATAATAATAATAATAAGACCTTTGGGGAGGCCGGGACGTAGATGGGAGGATAATATTAAAATGGATTTGAGGGAGGTGGGATATGATGGTAGGGACTGGATTAATTTTCCTCAGAATACAGACCAATGGCGGGCTTATGTGAGGGCGGCAATGAACCTGCGGGTTCCTTAAAAGTCAGTAAGTAAGGTAATAATAATAATAATAATAATAATAATAATAATAATAATAATAATAATAATAACCTTTGGGAGGCCGGGACGTAGATGGGAGGATAATATTAAAATGGATTTGAGGGAGGTGGGATATGATGGTAGGGACTGGATTAATTTTCCTCAGGATAGGGACCGATGGCGGGCTTATGTGAGGGCGGCAATGAACCTCCGGGTTCCTTAAAAGTCATAAGTAAGGTATTAATAATAATAATAATAATAAGGCCGGGAATAGGATAATAATAATAATGATGGTAGGGACTGGATTAATTTTCCTCAGTGGTAGTAGTAATGTCCCTGTCATAAGTATATTAATAATAATTGTGATAATAGTTGTCCCTGATAATGATATTCTTGTTAATGTTTCGGATAATTTTCGTCAATTTCGAGGTCTTCAGAATTTAAGCCATGGTTGTCTTTGAACATTTATAATTATATTGCAAACTTCGTAATGTTACAATTCCAGTCTTAACAATTGCAAAATCTGTCTGTTGCAGCAACAGAAAGGGGGACCTCGCAAGCTGACATTGCCGAGTCGGTCCACAGATGCTGACATTGCCCGTCTGCTGAGTTGTGGATCCTTCGGCAACCTGGAAGTCCTTAGCCTTGCTTTCACACATGTAACAAGCGCATGTGCTGAGCAGCTCATAAACTACCTTCCCTCAAGTATCTGAATCTGTGGGCTACACAGGTGAGCCCACTTGGCTATTGATTTATGGGAAATAATAAAAGGTCTGCTGGAGATAAGAAATAAAAGATAATTTCGTGTGTGTTATCATCGACTAAATGACTCACTTCTATTCTGTTTTGTGTCAGTATAACACACAGTTCCTAGTTCCGGCCTACTTTTTAACCATATTTGTATTTTAGAACTTGATGGATTTATTTATTTGTTACTGTGTAAACAATCCTTTCTCTGGCATGATTCAAAATTTAAGTTTTATAAAATTATAACAGTGGTGCTGTATTTCTTTGGCCCTGTGGGATTGTAATGGAACATGATAAATTTATAATAGAGGCAGCTGAGGTGTGTTTCTTTCTTTTTTGATGTTAAGAGACATTCCACTAAAAATGACGACTTTTTTCCTAATCATTTCTTTTCAACCAAATTTTGAGAGCATGTTTACTATGTAAGGAACTAACAAAATCCAAATTTTGAACTCCCAAATGTTTTTGACTTTTGATTTCTTATTTTCTTTCTATTATTTTTAGAAATATTTTTAATCAAACTTTTAGTAGAAGATCTCAATTTTTAAGTTTCGTTTTTTGTTATATTCACAAGACATAGAGAAACATTTATATGCATTAATTTTATGAAATATCTCATTTATTCATTTTGAAAATTTTTTTGAAATATTAAAAATGTTATTTTTCCCGTAATTCATGAAAAAAATATTAATAAAATAATCTAGCACCATTTCTCACAAAATAAATGCATAGAAACATGCAGCTACCTCATAAATACTTGCAGTAAAAATTTCATCCAGACTGATTAATATTTGGCGTAAAAATGTTAGGGTTCAATCAAGAAAAATAAACTTACGAAAAAATGGATTTGAAAGTAAAAATGAATATTTATGCAAATTAAAATTCTTCCCCTCTACATTCATCTAGTAACTTCAGGGAGCCAACTTTAGAACAAAAAGTTATTAGATTTGTAATAAAAAATTTGTAAAAAAGAATTCTTTATAAATAATTGATTAAATGGCGATCTTACATAATTAAAATTAATATTAGAGGAGAAAAATACGCTCTGGCGCTGGGGATCGAACCCGGGTCCTTGGTTCTATGTATCAAGCGCTCTGACCACTGAGCTACGCCGAATTCAATCCACAGCACCAGATCGAATTCTTCTCCTTAAATATTACAGATATTATTCTGTAGGACAAATTAATAAATCCATAATATTCTTACATAATTAACACGAGTAAGATCAATTTAATCAATTATTTATATTCAAGTGTTAAAAAAGTAGTGTATGAAAGATTCAACATGAAGAATTCTTTGTTGAAAAAATAATTTCGACAACTCTATAAATGCCACGCCTCCTTACAGCCTTAATTAAAAAAAAATTAATCATATTATTTATAATCAGAATTGAACTGAATTTAAAAAATATTAAACATATTATTTATAATCAGAATTGAACTGAATTAAAAAAAAATTAATCATATTATTTATAATCAGAATTGAACTGAATTAAAAAAAAATTAATCATATTATTTATAATCAGAATTGAACTGGATTTAAAAAAAATAATCATATTACTTATAATCAGAATTGAACTGAATTTAAAAAAAAAAATAAACATATTATTTATAATCAGAATTGAACTGGATTTAAAAAAATTAATCATATTATTTATAATCTGAATTGAACTGAATTTAAAAAAAAAAATTAATCATATTATTTATAATCAGAATTGAACTGAATTTTAAAAAATTTAAACATATTATTTATAATCAGAATTGAACTGAATTTTAAAAAATTTAAACATATTATTTATAATCAGAATTGAACTGAATTTAAAAAAAATTAAACATATTATTTATAATCAGAATTGAACTAAATCCAGTTGGCATATGAAAGTATAGAAATGAAATAGTCAATAAAATTTTTTTGGAAAATGTTCATGATTTTCAGTAGAGTCTCCCCTTAAACATCTACATTCGATCTACAAGGAGAGAAAAATTGTAACGTTTTGACATGAAAGGTTTACTCTAACATCACTCGTGGTACCATTGATTTCCTGTCTCTAATTGTTTAGTTGGATGTTCTGTACAAGTCCTGGAAGTTTCTCGGTTGAATTTAGATTCACTCTGTATAACCTTGTAATTGATACAGCATCATTAAATATTGCTTATTATGTAATAGCATCTCTTTCATTTCAGTTCGGTGATGCTGGCCTATTGATGATTTCTGAACACCTACACAAGCTACAAGTCCTAAATCTGTGCGAAACTCCTGTGTCAGATAAAGGCATTGCAGCTTTAGCCTGTAAGTATAACATTTGTCACTTCAGTTTCAATTAAGAATACAATTAAAAAATTTATTAAATCCTCTCTTTTTTTTTTTTTTTCCAGCCATGACAAATTTACGAAAATTAAACCTTAACAGCACCAAACTTTCAGCACAGACTTTTGAATATTGAAGCAGAAATTGCCAGCTCTGCAGGAATTTGATGTGCGCTATACCGAAGCCTGGTAAGGTGCAAAAGTGCGGCCGGCAAAGAAGAAGTTCGAGTTATTACAGCAACAATACTGTGTTCAAGATTCTAGTGTAATATTAGGTTTTGATACAAGTTCATGACATTTCACGTGTATGCCATATATATGTTTAATCACACTGATACATCAGAAAACAGTTTACGAAGTACTGCAAGAAGAGTGATTCGTTAGAAAAAAATAATTGCACTTGTGATAACATAAAAATTGAAAGACTTGAGATATCAATATTAACAATAATAGTGTAAACATAATGACTAGATTATTCCTTCATACCAGATTTACAAGGGCACATATCTTTGTACAGATTAATTATTTATTCCACACATAGTTGATTTTTGAACATGATTCAAATTACTGTGTATATTTGTCCAAAGGCGGCTGTCCAAATGCAAGTAATTTCAGAAAGCACAAAATATACTGAAGCGTTGCCTGTTGCCTATATGAAATAATTTTTCTGTTATTGAGGTTATGTGATCTCAGAATTGTAATATATTAATAAAGCTGTTACTGGTTAGTAGCACAAGTCAATAAAAACAAAACGACAAAACAAAAATAATTTTAGACTTCTAGAATAAGTGTCCGTTTTTGTATATCTCACAATATTTATTCGAATTAATTTGATATATAGATACAAATTGGGCACATCTATGCAAGAATAAAATGGCTATTGTAAGCATGCCATATACTTTTTTTTTTTACTTCCGATTTTGATTGTATCACCTCATTTGAAGAGAAGAATGTCGTAATTCTCACTAAAACAGAGAGAAAAAAAACATTGGGACCTTGTCCCATTTCAAAATCACCGAAGTATAAATACTGAAACACCATTTTAAAAAAAAATCTGAAGTTTATATTACTAATAAATTTTAGAATTGTTATTAAAATTTGCATAATTTCATATGAAAAACATAAGGACCAATATAGCTAGTAATTTGAGAGATTTATTTCAGACATTGCTTTTATATCATTGATTTTATTAACATTTATGAGTAGGGAATCTGTATTATGCAAGTCATAGACAATATAAATATTGATAGAACAAGACTTGAAATTGATTATATATTAGATTAATATTTTATACTTTTTCTTCCATGTTGAATCTTTCGTACACTACTTTTAACACTTGAATATAAATAATTGATTAAATGGCGATCTTACTCGTGTTAATTATGTAAGAATGTGTGGCTTACAGCTGTTTCGGTGCTACTTGACACCATCCTCAGAGCCTACTAGATCTTGGCGCTATCTCAGCTTCACAGATTACTCAACATACCCATGAGCCAACAACACTAAAATGAAGAAGTGAACACAATCAAATACATAGCACAAGAAAACGGTTACAACCCAAACATAATAGGCAACATCATAAGGAAGACAAAACAAAAACTCAACAAACACAAAACACAAACACAAGAACACAAGAAATACATCACACTAACATACGAAAACAAAAACACACACAAGATCGCATCCTCAATCAGAAAACAGAAATACAACATAGCATACAGAACAGAAAACACACTACAAAGACATCTCAACACACAAACAAATAAATGCAACCACACAGGCGTATACAAACTCACATGCAATAGTTGCGACAATTTCTACATTGGACGGACAGGCAGATCATTCCAAACTCGATACAAAGAACACATTAAAGCAATAACCAGAGGACACAATACATCTACATATGCCGAACACATAACTAATGCTAACCACACATACAATAACATAAATAAAGACATGGAAATCCTACACATACAACCCAAAAACTAAAAATTCAACACACTAGAACAATATGAAATATACAGACACACTAAAACACACCCTGATCAAATTCTCAACACACAGATCAATTTCAGAACACACACACTATTTGACACAACTCTTCATCACACAAACGCACCCACACAACAGGTAGCGAAATTGAGATAGCCCCAAGATCTAGTAGGCTCCGAGGATGGTGTCAAGTAGCACCGAAACAGCTGTAAGCCACACGTGCTTACATAATTAACACGAGTAAGATCGCCATTTAATCAACTTTTTCTTCCTTAATTATGTTTATCTTGTACTACATTTTAGACAAAAGCTAATGTGAGTATTGAAAATATATTATAAGCTTAACTCCTAGCATTTGTTTACATCACACGTAATTTCAATAATAGATTATTTCTGCATATATGTGCTCAAAATATATACTGGTAAGTCAATTTCATAATGTACCCAAGAAAATTTGAATATAATAATAGAACTAAATTTTAAGATAAATAACTTAAGAAACAGTAAGATAGGAGGAGAGAAAATAGATTTGTAAGAGATTTAGTGGAATACAGTTACTGTTTGTATGGCCATGAGCAGATTTTTTATTCAGGGCAATTGAAGACTGTCAAATTATTAAACAAATTTTCCTCTGGGTTGTAGCGTGATCGTGCATCACTGTTTAACAAATGATATCAGTGCCTACTCTAGAAAGCCCGACCAAAGAAAATATGTATTCTAGATGAGACTACAGTTAAAAGTTGTAGGAACGTAACAATTACCGGTAAATCTAACATGGGCTATACGTCTGTAAAAGGTTGAATCACATGTTTTGAAAAGAGTTACATGGTATTATTTGTCAAATAGTGTTTTGTGGTATGCTGGAAAATTATTGTTTTAATAATTTTTTTTATGCTCGACCATGCCGAAATGTAGTAATTATACACCTGGTAGTAGCTCTTTAATCCACCTCATTAAAGTACACCTATTCATTATAGTTCAGTTGTTCAGCCAATGTGAAATCACCATTGTAGCATTATAAAACCGCAAGTATCGATTGTTCTCGGATATGCATCGAAAGACAACTAGCGAAATGTCACGGAGGCTGGAAATCCAATACTGTCGCAGAAGGTTTATGTTCTGTTACTATAATAATTAGCGTTAATTGTAAATAATATTCAAATAAATTCAATTTGTCATTTCGTTTTTCAATTCTAAATCAATTTCCAGGTTATATCAAGATTAATGTTCATGTTATTCTCTAGATTATATTAAGGTCAATGACATTCGTTCCTCGGAAAAAATCAATACTTTCGCGTCTGCGCACATCTCAGTTCCGCTCCTCACTTAGATAACCATAACATGAATACTTATGAATGATTTCAAGTTAGAAATATGGTCGAGCATAAAAAGTCGTATGAAACTTGCCTATAATGGTAATTAAGACGCTCGTATGAAAATTATAAAACTCGCTTGCGCTCGTTTCATAAACAAACATACTCGCGTCTTAATTACTACCATTATAGGCTCGTTGCATAATGTACTACTATAATTTGTTACATAATTACTTATATTTTTTAAATAATCTTCAAATCCAACATCAAACTGATATTTATATGCCCAATTTTGAAATATTTACTTTAGCTTTATTAATAATTAATTGTATAATCTTCCTATATATGAGTATTACTGATTTTTCTTATGATTACGTTTCAAATAGACAATTGTAACACTTATCGTTGTATGTGAGGCTGTACTGTGTATACGGAAAACGCATTATTTAATGTTTATTTATTGACTGTTGTAAGGAGAGGGTTGGGGCAAACATGGCCTCCGCCTTAAAGACTGTTTGTTGTCTTGTCGATTCATACCAATGAATAAAATGATTTTAAAACTCTGCTGTTGAAAAAATACTTTCACTAACCAGACTCAAAGCATGTACCTGGCATTCATTAATCCTACTTCATGAAGTTTATTTCAGTAATGAATTCAGAGGTTCTACTGGTGTGGACTAACGGTTAGCACGTCTGACCGTGAAACGAGCGGGTCCAGGTTCAAATTCTGGTTGGGATTTATTCCGAGGTTTTCCCTCCTCAACCAATTGAAGCAGAATTGCTGGGTAAGTTTTGACTTTGGACCTCGGACTCATTTTACCATCATTAATTTCAACTTCATCTATCGTGTTTCAATAGTTTCAGGTCGACTGAGGATGCAGCAGGATGTAGTACCTACCATGACTTGTATACAGGTGGCATCTATCTGAGGAAGCTGCATAAGTCCCAGGGGGACGAAGTGCTTCTGTATAGAACTTCATGAGGTTTATGTTTCTTCTTATATTAGGTACTTAATTTTATTGTATTTTGATATTAGACTTCATTTTGGCAATACTTATTACTTGTATTCAAGTCTATAAGCAATAAAGAATTATTATACATCTTGATTACACAACTTTTAACACTGTATCACTTCGGAATATGTATTATATGACTTTCTTGTGTTAAAATCTATCGTACCTGGTTCCAAGAAGTCACTCTCCTCTCTCCAACACTTCAAATATTTTCTTTCTGGTTCCATTTCTTTATGATTGTAACTTTTGTGTGTGAGGTCCATTGGCTTGAATACAGTATTTACTTATCTCTAGTATAGTATAGTATAGTATTTTATTAGCTTAAAAGCTAATGACATTGTCAAATTACACGTGGAAATTATAGTGCAAAAATGAAAATTATTCTATTACAACACTAAACATAAAACAAAAGATCACAAATACTTTAGAATTTACAATTGAGAGTCAAGATTATCAAAATTAGGCTAATATCTAGATGAAAATTGTAACATCTGATCACAAATATTGATTTGATTAACAATTTATGAGAATTTTAATATATTACAGAATAATTACAATTGTGAGAAAGAAACCTAAAAATATCAACAGCTTGATTTTCTGATTCAAAATATTCTTGTGAATAGAATGGGTTTTGATTTTCACTTTGACTTTGAATATGTCAAGTTTCCTGTGTTGTGGTAACATTTGAACATTCTGTTCCAACATGTTAGGACTACTTTTAACTTTGGATAGTCTGCAAAATGGTATGTCCAGTTTTTTTTATTCCGCATTATACTCATGTTTATCCATCCTACTGGTTAGTATTGGTAAAGATTTTCTTGATGTAAAGAAGGAGTTCCAGAATATATTCATTAACAACTGTTAAGATGGACTCTGGTTAACAGTGGTTTAATGTGTTCTTTGCTTGGTTCTTGTGATAATGATTGCCTGTTCTTCTGAATGAGTAGACTTCTCTAGTCGTGTTAATATTTAATTTGACATAAAATTTATTTTAAAGGGTTTGGGCTAAAAGTGTTAAAATTGTTAAAAAAGGTACACAAAATATAATCTAACAATTATTTAATTTTAATTACCAATGAACAATGACAAAACTAAGAATTAAACAAAAAAATATTACACAAGACAATGGATTAACCCTAACATAATAGACACACTAATAAAAAGGCAAAACAAAAACAGACCAAACCAACACAAACAGCACGCGAGAATAAATACATAACATTAACATATCACAATACCAATACCCACAAAATTGCAACTTCATTCAGAAAACTAAAGTACAAAATTGCATAAAAACAAATAATACAACACAGAAATTGACTTTGTAACCACACTAAACATTCAAATATATATAATTTGGAGTTTACAAATTAAAATGCAATGTTGAGATTTTTTGGACAGACAGGAAGATCCTTTCATACAAGATATCTGAATACATTAAAGCTATTTAAACCCTCCATCAATCAAATTATGCAGATCTTATGTTAACAATAATCATGACATACAATAACATAAAACAGACATGGAAATTTTACACATCACACCAAAAACCAAAACTAAACATCCTGGAACAATATGAAATATACAAGAATACAAAACACACCCCGATCAAATATACTTAACACACAGATCAATTCAGTACGCACATTATTTGACGTCATAATACATCAAACATACAAACAGCCAACCCCCACCATAGGAAACACACCCCCACCCCTACCATCGACAACTGCACAGATGAGTCAAGATCACCAGTGGTTCAAGAGACACTGAAGACGACGACAAGCACTCGAAACAGCCGTCTGTCGAAGGTAAATATTTTTTAACAATTTAACACTTTTAACGTATGTTCAGTAAATTTTATATTTTGTTAAAGTGGTAACGAGAACTTTAATCAATGATTTAATTAGTGCTAACTATTGTGTTGTGCGAGATAAATATTTGAAGGTGGCTTTCCTATTTTAGCTAATAAAAATGAGTACTGCACAGCATTTATTAGAACAGTTATTTGAGAACTTACTTCGGAAGAAAAATCTGAGATTAAGCGACTTGGCAGACGAACTTCGTTACTTGGAATATCACAATGTGTTAAAACGAAGACTACCAGTAGGTCGTTTAATAGAAATTTTAATCCAAACGTAAAATATATGAGAAGTCTCAGTGGTTGTATGTGAATATACTCCTCAGGGGTCCAGTTGTGAGTATAGGAGAATTAGCAACCTGAAGTACCTGAGCTACTAGTTTTTGAGGCCAGTTGGAAGACCGAAGAACAGATGGATAGATGCAGAGAGAAATTTACTCCAGGAATTTCAGGGGAACTGCAGCATTGAGGAGAATGGCACTAGACAGAGAGAAATGGAGGAAAAAAATAGAGGAGGCTAGAGTCCGAAATTGAGTTGTTAATGCTGTTGTACATATGTGTAGCCTACATGTGTGGAAAAAGAAAATCTTATTTCCCCATGTTGTTTGCAAGAACCAAGGAGAACGGTACAGATTTTCTCTACAAATAAGTGGATTATTGTGTGTGTTTTTTTTTATAGATTTATAGATTGCAGTATTCTTGATGCATTTAAATACTTTATAGTCACAATCATGCCATGGTATGAAAGAAAAATTTCACAACCTCGAGCAGCATTCGAACCTGTGACTTCCTGTACTCCAGTCAGGCGCTCTACCAACTGAGCTATCGAGTTCATCTCATGCTAAAGGCTCGGAATCATCCTTTCATACTGGCGACTCTGTTGTAGAGTACTGTCCATAGCGTCTGATCTAGTCAGCACTGCTTATGGGTGGGAAGAAACATTACAGTATTCTTCTGTTACATTCTTTTAAATATTTTCTCGTTTTAAGAATAGTTTGATTTAGCATGAGTAAATTATTCTTATAACATTATATGATTACTTTCGAACGTTCTATGTTGTGTTGTGCCCCCGACATATTCATGGAATAATGGTATAATTTTGGCCGGACGGGATTTATAATGTAATTACTGATTTTATGAAGGAAAATTATTTTTTTCAACCACCAGCCACCACTAGAAAAAATAGCTAACTGTAATTTTGAATATAGCTAGACTCCTATATTAACCATGCTTAAGGGTTTAATTTTAGTACCTAAATTAATCGGAAAATATAGTAAATGTATTTACTTATGGCTTTTAGAGAACCCAGAGTTTCATTGCCGCCCTCACATAAGCCCGCCATCGGTCCTTATCCTGAGCAAGATTAATCCAGTCCCTACCATCATATCTCACTTCCTTGAAATACATTTTAATATTACCCTCCTATCTATGTTTCGGCCTCCCCAAAGGTTTTTTTCCCCCCCGGCCTCCCAACTAACACTCTATATGCATTTCTGTATTCTCCCATAAGTGCTACATGCCCTGCCCATCTCAAACGTCTGGATTTAATGTTCCTAATTATGTCAGATGAAGAATACAATGCGTGCAGTTGTGCGTTGTGTAACTTTCTTCATTCTCTTGTAACTTCAATAGTTATACACAAGTAGATGCAGAATTTTTAATTTAAAATAAAAAAAACTAGATCTAGCTACGAAACTGCTACGTTGGTGACACTGTTCCAAGTTCTTGAAGAGTTGAAATGTAGATAGCAGCACGAGACGATTATAGCCTTCGAGAATAGAATGACTGGCTATAGCAGCCAGTGACTCTGTTGCTAAAACTGGCGATTTTTAAGTAATTTTCCGACGACAACTTCCTTTTTTATTTTCTATTGATTAAATAGGGATTTAGCGAAATTTTTAGCATCCTTTCGCGACATAAATGAAATTTTCTCTATTGGTAATAAAGAATCTAGCAACTTTTGATTTTCTGTATGGCGACTTTCCGTAAACATCAGTTGGCAACTCTGCTAGCAACACTTGCTCTATGGTAAAGTGAAAATGGCGCCTCTCAAGAGTAGTTTGAAGCGGAAAGTTCCAATTTCAAATATTTCAAAAGAAAGTGAATCACATACTTCGAATGCTTCAGCAGATGAAAGTAAAGTGAGTAATGTGGAATCTGGAATATTATCATTGTAATCTATAGTTCATTTTCAAACCATAATTTGTGTAGACACATGCTTGTGAATGAGGAACATGTGGTAATGTCATAACTGAAAATTGCATTCTGTCAGTAATATTACATTAATATACTTAAATTATTTATTTGAAAACTAATATTTATAAGGTAAAATAGTAATATTTTGTGGGGGCATTGAAATTAATTACAACATTTGGGGAGAGACACATAGCGGAAATAAATTATGCCAATAAGGAATACTTAACCTCTTTGCAATTTGTTCCATTTCGTGACGTTATCCCAACCTCTTTGCAATTTGTTCCATTTCGTGACGTTATCCCCACTACGTATTCGACTATTTGTTGTGTGCCTATTGTTTGAGAAAAATTAATGCTGATAGCTCTAAATTACTGACAATTACCCGTGTTCGAAGCATAAGCTAGTTACGTCTAAATGAATGGGGGGGGAACGTAAAATTACATGGGGACTATCACAATTGATGCCGAACCGACCTAACCGTTAACATCCTAATGACCAGTCCTGCCATCCCTCGAAGTCCGTGTACCATTCAACTCTATTTCCCCCTCTTAAATAGGGGTTTTCCTTAAAAGATTTAGATAAAATGGGAAGGAAAGGCTGAAATAACTAATATTGCTAACATGTATGCTATATACCAAACATCGTTTAATTAGGGCTACAATTATTATTTCAATACATTTCATTATACGTCTAACTCTTCAGATGGTGAGGCACGAATGTTTTCCCATTTGGTGGAACCCAAATCACACTGAAACTCGACATTGAAAATTTCGTTTTTCCTCTTCTTCATTGTCCCCCATAATGAAGTAGTTGGCAAACCATGCTTTTTTACCATATGCGATAGTGTTATTTGAGGTTTAACTTGACATCCCTTATTATTTTCACTTTTCATCTGATAGTTAATGTCTTCCATTTAGCTGTTGTTACAACGATGCATAAACAGCATAAACTAACAAAGAACTTGGAAACAGGAACCACACAACTTGCGACAACAAAGCAACCACTCTGTGAAAGCAACACAAAGCAAAACCAGAAAGAATGATAAGAAATAACACCAGTATGTGCCGCTGCATTACTGTTGATTAAGTTGTACTATCGAATATGCCATTACTATTGATTATTGAAAGTAGCTACATTATCACAAAACCCACTTGAAAAATATTCCTTAAAAGCGAGAATTCAATATTCTTATGGTAATTTGGCTGGGACTTAACAGATCATTCCTTAAAAATGGGAATTCCTATTAAAAGGGGGGGGGGAACGTTAAAACGAGGTTTTACTGTACATTATTGTTTTGTTATTGTATGCATTTACTTAAAGATGCTGATGAAAATGTTGTTCTCTTACATTAATGTGTATTTGTTTGTAGGATGAACATTTATTCGCAACCTTTTCAAATGACGAAGATAGTACTGATGCTGAGGATGACCAGGAGTCAGGTGAATCTGATGAAGAGGACGATGAAGTAGTTTTTGGTGATGCTGGAGATAGTGGATCTTCAGAATACGAGGATACCAAACACGAAAGTTCTAATAGTGATAGCAATGAATCTGAAGTTGAAGATGATGACCAGGAAGAAGTGGACGAAGATGAAGAGGAAGATAGTGATGATGAAGATGAAGATCAAGATGATGATGATGATGATGGAAGTGAAAATTCAGAAGGGAGTGGTTTGTCTGATGTAGATGAGGAAGAAAAATCTGATAAAACCAAGCCGTTAGTCAAAAAGAAAAGTCATTCACCTTCAAAAGTGGACAAAAAGAAGATAGAAGTTACAAATGAAACTGTATATAAAACAAATAAAGACAATACAAACAAGAAAACAGTTTTAGGTGAAAATAGAGTATCTAGTCAAGTAGATGACGAATATAAGAGTGACACGTCAGACGAAGAGGTAAGACAGTATTCGGAGGGTATTTTAAAAAGTTGATATGTTTCCTCATTGCAGACTATTTTAGTGAAAGGAAGCATTTTTATACCATGTCTTAAGACAACTTTTTTTTTTTTTTTAGTCTAGTAATTTTTTAAATACAATAAATAATGTTTTAATTTTTCAGTCTTATGAGTTATCAGTTTAATATTAACATAAGCTAATACATGTTATATATTAAAATAATGTATGAACGTTTTCGCCTATTATATGGCTTCATCAGATACAATTTGCATTTACGATATATCTAAATTATGTAGTGGAATCTTTGTTTAATCTTTAGTAAACCATCAAATTTCAAGTTATAAATAAGTGTACATTTGATTACCTATTTATGTTCTATTTAGTAATAATATTTAATTAATATAAAACTACAGTGAGAATTTTCTTCAAAAACTGAATTATTATAGTAACACTTAATAATAGAAACATATACTTATTATTCAAGAATGACTTAATAGCACATCAGTTTTATCAAGCACAAAATAGGCTTAAAAATACTAAAAACACAATTCCATTTTATATTACGTAGAATCAGTATATCTATCTCAACAGACACTACGACATTTAATATAATATTACGAATTATTTGATGAAATATGACAAATATAAAATGAGGAGTCCACACCCTTGGAGTAATGCTCAGAGCATTTGGCCGTGAAACTAGGTGGTCCGGGTTCGAATCCCAGTTGGGGCAAGTTACCTGGTTGAGGTTTTTTCCTGGGGTTTTCCTCAACCCAATATGTGCAAATGCTGGGTAACTTTCGGTGCTGGACCCCGGACTCATTTCACCGGCATTATCACCTTCATTTCATTCAGACTCTAAATAACCTGAGATGTTGATACAGCATCGTAAAATAACCCAATAAAATAAATAAAATGAAGATATAAATTATATCAACAAAGCTTACATAAATTTTATTGAGCCATATATACAAACACAATATCATATATTTAAACACAAAGTCTGGCTTTGCAATTTCACCTCATTTTCAGTAATATTTCATTTAAGAAGATTGCTCCACTGCTTCTGATTACCTTGGTGGGGCTGCCACCTTTTTTCACCCAGGCTACCCTCTGTATGGGTATATGGTTATACTGCCAATTCTCAGTTCCTGACGCGTATGATTGCATTAGTATAATGTTACCCATCTCCCGGGACAAGGACCCGCCCAGAAATTACCAGGTGTACACAGTTACAACTGACGTCCCTCTATGTCCTAGGCTGGAGGACTTGTGTTCTTGTAGTAAATAAATAATATTTTCTGTGCAGGACATTCGCAACACAGTCGGCAACATCCCTACAAACTGGTATGATGACTATGCACATTTGGGATACGACTGGGATGGGAAGAAACTCTTAAAACCTGTCCGAGAAGATGAACTCGATAATTTCCTTAGAAGAATGGAAGATCCTAATTTTTGGTAAGCTTGTATATATCCATTTATTACTAATCGTTATGTATTGTTTTACAATGCTTTGCTCACTTTAAAAGTGATTAAAAATTAGAAATAATTCTAACCTTTGACATGTGAAGAATGTTACATATACATACAGTGGTGTGACTTGGAACATGCACCGTAGGGATTTCAATGTTAAAATTTATTTTTTTTTATATTAGCTCTCCTAATTATTAATCAGTGAAAATACTTCCAAGTACCAGGGAGATATCTTGTGTTTTGTTGTAATTTTCTCTGATGTAATATGAAATCTTGAATATATATAAAATTTGATAGGTGTTAGCTTATTACCAATATCTTTCTTCTTCTTCCTATCACGTATTAAGCCTGGTGCCTGTTACGGTCTCACACCATCGTTTCAGCGGACGGCCCAAAGATCTTGTTCCTAAAGGGCCGTAATTTAATGCTTGGCGTGGTATCCTTGTTCTAAGCATCCTGAGTATATGAGATTTCCATTTCTGTCTATAATTTTGAATTTTCTCTAAAATTGGGTCAATATTTAATTCTTTCAAAATATTCAAATTTTTCTTCTTGTCTAACCCAGTGTAGCCAGAATTTAAAAACTTCATTTCTTTGATAGTGATTCGGTGTTCATCACATTTACGTATGGTCCAAGCTTCACTTCCATATATGAGAACAGGTCTCACCAATGCTTTAATTCTTGTATGTTTTTGGACAAGAGAAGGTTTGAAAAATGTTATTAATGGTATTCATTGCATAGTTAAAGTTATTCAGTTTTGTAGAAATATGAAGAGTTCGCGGGAAAAACAGTGAATATCACAGTTTTTTTAAGGTTGATGTAATTATCTAATTCAATGGATCACTACGAAATTTAATGTTGTTCTTATGAAAAATGGTAAAAAGGAGAATTATCACCACGAATACAGTAATCCTTTCCTTTATTTTCTATAGAAACAGCACTACATCTTGCAGTTATAGACTCAGATCATTATCTAATCCTTAACAGAAATGTGACATTCATCGTTTTTCTTGCGAACTCTTCATATCTTTTTCTTGTTCATAGCTCAACGAATATTTAAAACATGAGACTTGTTCAACAGGTTTATTGTAAAGACAAATTTTGCTGCAGAGATGATTTTTTCCGATGAATCCCATTACTTTAGTTTTATTAACTGAAATTTCCATCCCATATTCCTCAGAAATGAGTTGTAATCGGAAAACAATGTTGGAGCCCATCTTCAGAATCTGCTAATAATATTACATCATCTGCAAACAGTAATATATCTAAATTTCTATTGATGTTAAAATTACCGTGTTTTGTTCTTTTCCAGTTTCTAATCATATGATCCATATATTTAGTAAATAGTAATGGTATAGGCTACAACCTTGACGGACACCTTGATTAATAGATTTCCACTCAGTTTGATTGTTCCCAGTACGTACTGAAGTATAATTTTCACAATATAAATTACAGGTTGCATTTATTAATTGGTTTGGAACATGATCTTGCGTCAGGATATTACCAATATCAACCTTAGAAATTTCATAACTAATCGTCCCCCTAAAAATCTAACCAACAAAGCCAAAGTCTTTAAATAAAAAGGTAAACAAATTAGTAAAGAACTAGAAAAAATAATTAAACTAAACAAACCAGCACCTACAATAGCCAAACCCATTTATTACAGGCGAACTGTGAGAGATCCTCAGACTGGTCAAGATGTCGTATTATCTGATGCAGATGTGGATATAATCCAACGACTTCAAGCCCAGAAAATCCCAGATGCAGATTTCGACGATTGTGCAGTAAGTACCTTTAATATGTATCTAATGATCTATTTTCAAACAAGATCTTCAGAACCATTTTCATACGTTGTCTATTATCCTGTAGCTAAAAGCATTTGAAAAACAATATTTTCTGATTAAAAAACAGTGACCTGTGCAAACAAATCGATGGGTTAGTGCACACATGTTGTAAGTGCTAATTTCTTAATTTTGAGGAAAACAAGTTTTAATTTTTAATACCTAATTATACTTCAATTAACATCTATTCTCAAAAAGTAAACATAACATAGGAAAATCTTATTATTCACTTCCCACATTTGTGCACAGTGAAGATACACCTCACAGGACTCTGATTTTGTACTTAACTCAATTTTACCGGAAAATGTACTTAATACATGTGTGCACTAAGCCAAAAATCTAGACTTTAGAGAGGTATTGTCATCGCAGTTCAAATGAAGTGAAAGTGTTGTTCTGAAATGGATGTCACCCCATGGTGAAACAGATTTAGTAGGCGAGAAAGGCTTCAAGTCTCGTCAGAGGCCTTCTTTAAATTTACCTACCACTCAACTCAGCACGTATAGACAGTTGCAGAAAGACACAGTTAAAATGTCTGTAGTTACAATTGCCTGTATTACTACTACAGTGAAATGAGGACAAATTCTAGGTAAATTGATGTTGGATGAGAAATTAGTCAGATTTTGTTTACACATATCTTTTGTATTTGATAACTTTTTTGAATTGAGCACTGTAGAGATTTTTTGATAATATGAAAAAATCAAGTACTTCTGGCTTTTTAAGCTATTGTGACAGCGACGTGAGATTCGAACTCACGACCAGCGTCCCGCAAGAGAGCAGGTCTCGCGTGAGTCGACACGGGCTCCACAGAGCACTGGGGGGCGGCGGGGAGAGGAGAGAAGGAAAAGGGCGACGTGGCGAGGGGAGGTTGCGCACGCATCTTCTGCTTGCCTAGAGAGGCCGAGAAGTCCGTCGAAGTCGAAATATCGAGAACTCGTACTTTCCAGAAACTATGGCTTAGTTATAAATACAACGCGCAAGTGAACGCGATTGATTCAGCCCGTCAGTAAGCCAGTGTTGTTAAAGTCAGTGGAGAGCAAGCCAAACAGTCTTGTGTAGCAGTGAAGCCAGCTTCGAGACCAGAGCACGACTTGAGTTGTGTCCGTAACTGTGGAGCCTGAAGCCCAGAGTTCGAGTGCAGTGGTCCGCAGTTGGGGGACCTGAGTTCGAAGTTCAGCGGATCGTCTCTGAAGGTCTGGGGTTCGAGATTCTGTGAA
The DNA here is from genome assembly GCA_025594305.2 of Periplaneta americana. Taxonomy (NCBI): domain Eukaryota; kingdom Metazoa; phylum Arthropoda; class Insecta; order Blattodea; family Blattidae; genus Periplaneta; species Periplaneta americana. The sequence goes on along the minus strand of JAJSOF020000005.1, from coordinate 187,434,836 downwards.
CGCATGTGACTGAGCTAGAAGAACTAGCCAAGACAAACGAGCTGTGAACTGAGAACTGACAGTTCTGTGTTGTAAATAGTGCTTTGTAAATATTAGTTAAGATTAACAGTTCATTGTTGTTCGTAACAGTCCAAGTAAATTGTCATTGTCGTTTGTGGAGTGCAATAACGAACGCTGTGTTGCTGTGCAGAGAGCAAATCCCATTGTTGACGGGAATGAAATTAAATTGTAGAGAGTGATAATTATTGTTGAGATAATAAAATTACATTGTTGTTCAGTATAAAAATCTACACTATTCATAATTTTTTGTTAGACTGATACTAATACAACTTTGTACATTTTCGTATTTTAAAATATAAATACAATAAACTTTCATAATACATTTGAAATGTGAGTTTATTAAAATATCTCTTATTTAGTCTTTTCTTTCAACTTACAGTTGAAGGCTAATTTAAAAATAATGTTCTCAGATTATTAAAACTAGACTTTACTGTCGTAACCTTTGTAGCAGAAGCAACAAGAAAACACACTTCTAAAGAAAATAGTGCAGAGATATTATTTTCTCTTAGTGACTGGTTTAGTCTTAAGACGTAAATATATATACTTGTTACAGTAGAGGAAAGATAGAGTGACTGAGCATCAGCTTTACTGACTTCACGTGATCTTCATACCCGTATTCTTGTGTCCCTTACTATAGTTTCCGAGATACTTGTTAAAAAGGGATTTAACTGTAGTAGTCAATTCAGAACAGATGTAGTTCGAATCATTATTTTTCGTCCAATTTAGCGACTTCGCACACAGCAGATAACCGCCCTGGAGTGAAAGCAAGTTGAACTTAAAGTTGTTCATTGCTCAGTGCTCGTCATATCTTATTTTAGCTTAGTTGAAAACATTATGAATGTATATATTTATAATCCGTGATGCTACAGCATGTGAAGGGCCTAGACTGACCAGCCGGCTGCTGGCCTCATGCTCACATGCTGAAGCAGAGGATATACAGTAGCGTGCAAATTAATCCGAACAACGTAATTACTTATGCAGAAACACTCAAACGGGATAAAAAAAGGATCTAAGACATACCTCAGTAATCTATGTGGCCTCCCTTGTTCCTAATAACAGCTCTGAGACGATTTGGCATGGATTCCACTAATTTCCCACAAATATTCTTTACTTCTTCATCGCGAAACCATACACCAATGAGGGCAGAAATCATCTTCTCCTTTGTAGAACAATCCATTTTTTGCATTCTTCTTTTGTAAATTGACCACAAGTCCTCAATGAGGTTGATGTCGGGTGAGTTGCCTGGCCAGGGGAGTACCTGAATATTCTTCTTGTTGAATTCTGTAGTTTTTCGAGACATATGACATGGTGCCAGGCCTTGTTGGAACACACCTCTGCCATCCGGAAATGATTTTTGCAGCTGGGGTATGATTCTGATTTCCAATAAGTGAATATATTTGTCAGAATTCATCATTCCCTTGATAGGTATTAATGCTCCAGGCCCTTCATGTTTCTAAAACATTACTTTAGAGGGGTATTTGGGTGCTTGTTGGAGATGAACTGCTGTTACTTTTTCGGATCATTTCCGTACGTAAGAAACACGGTGGCCGTGGACCTCGAAATGAGACTCATCGGGGAAAAAAGTACATTCTTCCAGTCATTCACTCTCCAGTGTTGATGTTGTTGTTGTTGTTTTCTAATGCCAGGCATTTGACAATGAAGTCATTTGACCTCTTGCACTCCAATATTTTTCAAAGATATTATCATGAACACAGATTTTGAGATGTTCCGAATCCATTTCTTGGATTTCACTCCAGTGTTGATGTAATTTTGCCCACATTAAGCGTTTTTTGCACATAACAGGTGTTAGTAGATGCTTCTTAATAGGCTTACGAGCCCTTCGTCCAGCTTCCAAAAGCCTACGCCGCACTGTTGTGACGTGAATATTCGCCCCAGTGGTAGCCATTAACTCGCGGGTTAAGTCGACAGCAGTTAGTCTAGGATTTAATTTACTTTTCCTGACAATTAAACGATCATCTGCAGGTGAAGTCTTCCTTTTCTGGCCACAGTTTCCTTTTTTCTGGGGTGTGATGGATCCAGTCTCCCTGTATCGTTTTATGATCGAATTAACAATAGCCAAACCGATGTGACATTCTGCAGCAATTTGCCTCTGTGTCATAGAAGAATGTTCTGCTAATGTTATAATTTTAGACCGTTTTCGTGGAGTTGTATCCATTTGTGAAGACGGCAGAATGTACACAGGATTGCAGTATTAAGTCTTCAACACAACTGAAATGCTTATAAGTACAAAACGACAGGCAAAATGTCACATATTATAAAAAAAAAATAATGACAGACCTTCAACAGTGGAATTACACATACTACAGATGTCAGTTAAAGCGGTATGAGCAGCTGTGAGGCCAACAATGACAGAAAATGTAAAAATATGTCGTGTTCGGATTAATTTGCATGCTACTGTATATATTTATAGTCTGTTAATTTTGAGAATTTTTGAAACTTCTCTTACTGTTTTTGGAACTGACGTGTACTGAGCATTCTTTTGTTCTGTTGACAGCCGTGGGTGGAATGGTTTACATCGGAAGTTATGCAAACTCCAATTGTTAGAGTTCCTGATCACAAGCGATCATTCTTGCCAAGCAAGATGGAGGCCAGGAAAGTGGCAAAGATGGTGCATGCCATCAAGATGGGATGGATTAAACCTCGAGAAGAGAAGAAGAAAAGCGAGGGACCTAATTTCTATATGTTATGGCAAACTGACGAAGGGGTAGAGCATATGAGACGCATCCAGAACCACATTCCAGCACCCAAACGCCATCTGCCAGGGCACGCTGAGTCCTACAACCCTCCACCAGAATACTTGTTCGACAAGAAGGAGGTAATTTGAAGTCTTCTTTCTTTACTTACTTATTATATGAAGTATAAATGTAAATAACTGCACTGTTGCAATATATAAATTCTGTGGCCGGGAGGAAAAAGGTCTTAAGTCAGTTTTTTTTAAAATGAGATTTTTATATATTCTGAAAGCGGAAACAATTCTCTACAATCTGGAAAATGGCTAAAGTCAAATAAGACTCCTGACTGGATTTATAGAGCGTTACCAAATGCCCTAAGTACTTTTTGAATCGAGCACACACAGAATAAAGGACTTAAGAATATTTAATACTTTATTCCTTACAAACATCACATGTTTTCTTTCCATGCTTCCATATTAAAAAGGTCTCAATTGTATTTTAGCCTTTTTATCACATACTGATGTCCTTTCCTTTTAATACTTTAAGCACCAGGGTAAACAGTCCTATATTTGTTTAAGACCCATTTGGCATTCCTAATAATTTATATTTCTCATCTATTTTGACATGAAAAAGGTCTTATGTGTACATAGTCCCTTCTACTCAGTTTGGCTTCTAGTCTTAAAAGGGTTTAAGTGCGGCTATTTTTGGAAATAATCAAGAAAATTGTTAAATGAGCAACATTACCTATTTTAGAAGAAATATAAACAAATAATATCCAGGAAAAACCACTTAATTAAAAAAACTTTAATTGACACCAATTTCAATCTTTCTACTGCTCTCCTGAAAAGTATAAAATTTTTACTTAAGACCTTTTTCCTCCCGGCCACAGAATTATATGAAGGTTTTTCAGAAATGTACATTTGCATAGAATTGGAATATATCAGTCCCCTAACTGCCCATTGTGCAACTCAAACCAAGAAATGGATTCGGAACACCTCAAAATCTGTGCTTCAGTGGCTGGTCATGATAATATATTTGAAAAATATTGGAGTGCAAGAGGTCAAATGACTTTATTGTTGAACGCCTGGCATTAGAAAACAACAACACATTTGCTTATAACATAAAAATAAAAAAATAAAATGGAAAAAATGAACATGAAAAAAGATAAATACAAGATGTAAAATGTAAAATCTATAAATGAAGACTATAAGTCACAAATAGATAATAGTAGTATTTTAATTTAAAAAATTATATTTAATGTAAGAAGTGCTGAAATCTGGATCCTTTATTTTACTTAATTCGTGGAGGGAGGCATTATACACGTATTTCTACATTCGAGAACTATGTGATGTGGTACATTAGCTTGGTGTTTCAATAAATTGACAGAGGGTCATACTGAAAGTCATGAGCAACCCATTGCTATAATCCAAATTTTAAAAATGTAACAAAAACGACTGTACAGTCGTAATGTACATACTTTACACTATGTATTGACATATTGTGAAGTTCTTAACTTCTATCATGTGACCACAGGCAATGTTTGCAAAATGGCCGACAAGAATGTTTGTTAAAAACATAAAATTACTTAGTCACACATTAAAAAGTGTTAAAATTTTAAAAAAAGGTATATACCTTCGACAGACGGCCCGTTTCGACGTGATGTTACGTCTTCATCAGTGTCTCTTGAACTACTGGTGATCTTGAATTCTGCGATGTGCATTTGTCGATTTTAGGGGTGGGGGTATGTTGCTGTTATGGTGGGGGCTGGTTGTTTGTGTGTTACGACGTATCATGACTTCGAATAATGTGTGGGTATTGAACTGTAATTGTGTATTAAGTATATGTTGTGGGTGTGTTATTGTATATTTGTATATTTCGTATTGTTCTAAGATGTTTAACTGTGAACTTTTTGGTGTGATGTGTAAAATTTCCATATCTGTTTCTATATTATTGTAATCATGATTATTGTTGATAATGTGGTCTGCATAATTTGATGTGATGTAGGGTTAATTATGCAGAACACATTATCAACAATAATCATGATTACAATAATATAGAAACAGATATGGAAATTTTACACATCACACCAAAAAGTTCACAGTTAAACATCTTAGAACAATACGAAATATACAAATATACAATAACACACCCACAACATATACTTAATACACAATTACAGTTCAATACCCACACATTATTCGAAGTCATGATACGTCGTAACACACAAACAACCAGCCCCCACCATAACAGCAACATACCCCCACCCCTAAAATCGACAAATGCACATCGCAGAATTCAAGATCACCAGTAGTTCAAGAGACACTGATGAAGACGTAACATCACGTCGAAACGGGCCATCTGTCGAAGGTATATACCTTTTTTTAAAATTTTAACCCTTTTTAACGTGTGACTAAGTAATTTTATGTTTTTAACAAACAAAGTGTTAATGTGAACTTTAATCAATGAAGAATGTTTCATTTCGACAGCGTGCTGTCATTGAATTCCTTGTTAAAGAGGAAAAATCTGCTGCTGGAATTCACCTCAGACATCAGCATGTATGGATGCCAGCAGTGTTAGGAGATGGATGAAACATTTCAAAAATGGGAACACGAGCATCCAAGATGAGCATCATAATGGTCGTCCTCGAACTGCATCTAAGGAACGCAACAAGGAAAGAGTTCATGAGTTCTGGGATGCATTTTGGTTGAATTTCTTGAACCTGGACAGACCATAAATGCTGTTCGCTATATCCAGACAGTTTTGAAGTTCTGTCGTACATTGCATGAGAAATGCCCTGGAACATGTGGCCTCACACTGCTTGAGTCACCGTGGAGAAAATCAGGACATTTGGGAGGGAAACTCTTCCGCATACTCCCTACAGTTCCGACTTGGCAGCCTTCGACTACCATACTTTCAGCTCTGTAAAGGAGCAGCTGTGAGGCTACAAGATGCTGGAGGACATCTGGAAGTAGTGCATCAGTGTCTTCAGGAAGCTGGAACAGACTTCTGCCACAAGGGAATTTTCAAACTTACAGAATGGTGCGAAAAATGTGTGCAAAGAAATGGAGGCTATGTTGAAAAGTGACAGAAAAGTCTGTAGATTAAGGTGATACACCTGGTTTGTTTAAAAAATAAAAATTAGGATTTGTAATAACGAGTTGCTCATGACTTTCAGTACGAAACACAAACCTAGTAAGAAAATAAAATAATTACACAAAACAAATTACTGAGGTTACACTTCTTACGTATTCCATCAACTGTGCCACAGATGCAGAAATTTATTCATATTTATGTGACCTCTGATCTTCACACTAGAGCTCAGAAAGCCTCTACAGTAAGTACAGTTATTTTTTCTTTTTACCAGATGGATAAAAAATTCCATCACTACAGTCAGTATGAGTGCTACAGTAGGAGTACAGTTACATTTTCCCACAGTTTTAGATACAACAGTGTAAGAATAATACAGTACAGTGTCACGTGCAAAGATCTGACATAGTATGACAAGTATAGTACATGGAACTGCAAGATGTTCCAGCATTTCCGCCATCACTTTCTCCCCTGCTGTTAGACTTATGTTATTCCACGTTTTGCTCTGGAATGTATTTTATTTATTTATTTATTTATTTATTTATTTATTTATTTATTTATTCTGGCAGAGTTAAGGCCATGAGGCCTTCTCTTCCACACTATCATCATCATCATCATCATCATCGTCATCATCCTTCACGAATTAGGCCTCTGTAGACCTGTTTGTTCCATCTAGCAAAAAGGTCTTCCTGGTCGACGATGTCCTCTAGGTTTATACTCCATCATAATTTTTGGGATTCTTGAATTTTCCATTCTTCTTACATGATCTAGCCAATTGAATTTGTATCTGCTGATTTTTTTTTTTCTACTGACTCTACTTCTAATTGTTCTAAAATTTTTTCATTCCTTTTTCGGTCTAAAAGAGTATATCCTGCTGTCCTGAAAAATTTAATTTAGCGTTGCTTTGATTCTGTTCATATCTTTTTCTTTAATGTTCAAATCTCGCTTCCATATAAAAGGGAGGGTAATGCTAGTGTATTATATATTTTTATTCTTGTAGATTTTTGTACTAATTTAGCTTTTAATGTATTGTTTATTATTCCTAGAATTTGTGTAAATTTGGTAATTTTCTTGTTCACATCTTTTTCATTTTGAGAAGATATTTCACAACCCAGATGATTGAAATTTTGCACTTGTTCGAGGCATTGGTTATTGTGTATTATCTTACTTCTGACTGGGTCTTGTCCTAAAAATGCCATTACTTTTGATTTTTGTGCTGAAATTTCCATCCCAAAATCTTATAATATTTTATTTAATGTATATAATCCTCTTTGTAAATTATTCTCTGAATTGGAAATTATGACTTGATCATCGGCATAGAGTAAGGTCTCTTCCACACTACCAGAAGTAAAATACATAATGAAACAATGACAAAAATAGGAAAGTCATACTTAAATATAAAAATTTTAATTTTAATGCTTCTTGAGAAATTAAACTGGAAGCAGGTCAAATTGTTACCTTTTTAACGAATTTCTTATTCATTACAACATAATAGAACAGTATTGTTCATATGTAAAATTTTCTATCGCTTTGAATTTAATTGTAGCATCATTATTCCTTGCTTGCGTTTTGTTTTAAGTAAGTTATTACCTGGTTGTATTAAATTAGCTTTAAAATGTGATCTATATATTTTTTATTATTAATTGTAAAAATGTTGTGTTTTGTTTGAAAATAGCTTAAGGAGTGGAACAAACAACGGACGGCTCCCTGGAAGAGGAAACTCCACTTCATTCCACGGAAGTACAGCTCTTTACGTGCCGTGCCGGCTTATGAGCGCTATGTTAAGGAGAGGTTCCAGCGCTGTCTTGATCTGTATCTGTGTCCACGAGCCAGGAAAATGAGGGTTAGTACTATTTACTAGAGTTACATTCGCTTTAGTTATTGTTCAAACAGTGAATGTCGTCATACGAGGGGGCCCCAAAAATAACTGGAATGTTCCCTTTTTTTTTTTTTTTTTAACTCTATATTCACAGTACTTTAGTTCCTTTCAAAATATTGTCCATGTGCATTAATGCACTTGTCCTAACGCTTTTGCCACTGCTGAAAACAGTGCTGGAACTCTTCAGGCAGGATACTGTTCAAAGCTGTTAGCGTGTTTTCTTTGACGTCATCCACATCACTGAATCACTTTCCTTTCAGACATTTCTTCATCCGTGGAAACAAAAAAAAAAGTCCGATGGAGCCAGATCGGGTGAATAGGGTGTGTGAGGCACAAGCACCATGTTGTTGTTTGTCAAAACTGTGTGTGTGTGTGTGTGTCTGTGTCTGTCTGTCTCTGTCTGTCTGTCTGTCTCTGTCTGTCTCCCTCTCCCTCCCTCCCCTCTCTCTCCCTCCCTCTCCCTCGCCCTCTCTCTCTCTCTCTCTCCCTCTCTCTCCCCTCCTCTCTCTCTCTCTCTCTCTCTCTCTCTCTCTCTCCCTCTCTCTCTCTCTCTCTCATGCTCTGGATTTAACAATGAAGTCATCATCCTTCTTGCTTCCCAATATTTTGATGGAAGGTCCACAAATGTCCTAAGAGTTTCACAATTAGCCAGGTGCTCCATCTCCATTGTCAAAAACTGTTGGACCGTCAGAACTGTGTGGGCTGGAGCATTGTCGTGGTGAAGCAACCAGTTCCCATTTCTCCACATTTCGGGCCGTTTTTGCCGCACACTCTCTCGTAATCTTCGTAACACATCCAAATAGAAATGTTGGTACACTGTTTGTCCTGGCGGAACGAACTCTTTGTTGTGGACAATGCCATTCACATAAAAACACAAATGAACATTGTTTTCACATTGGATCGCACTTGACATGCTTTTTTGGGTCGTGGTGAATTTGGAGTTTTCCACTGGCTCGATGCTTGCTTTGATTCTGGATCGTACCCATAGCACCAAGACTCATCCCCAGTCACAATTCTTTTTTAAGAAAGTTTGGATTGTTTTGCACTTCACTCTTCAAATGGCGGCAAACTCTCACGCGGTTTTCTCTTTGGTTATCTGTGAGCAAGCAAGGAACAAATTTTGCAGACACCCGTCTCATGTGCAAATCTTCGGTTAAAATTCGCAGGACCGTGCTCCATGACAGGTTCGTTTGCTCAGAAACTTCGTCAATGGTCTTTCATCAATTGCACGTTTGATTTTGGCAATGTTTTTGTCATTTCTTCCTGTCGAAGGATGCCCGGGGCGTGGCATGTCTTCACTTGACATGTTGCCAGATTTGAAACGGGGAAAACCACTCGTAGATCTGTGACTTCCCCAAATCATCATCATCAAAGGCTTACCGAAGGATCCCAATGGTCTCGGCTGCAGTTTTCCCTAACAGAAAACAAAATTTCACACACACTCTTTGTTCCTTGTGGTCGGCAATCTCACTAATCGCCAAACGGTTGAAACAGGAACGCAAACAACACAGCACTACAAACAAACCACTTAACTCTGACGCCAGCTCACTAACGGTCTCGTGGGAGACCCCAAACTAACACCACCTAACAGCACAACTCGTAACTACAAAGCATGCACACACAACAGTTTGGTTCCGGTTACTTTTGGGTCCACCCTTGTACATCATCTCTGCCTAATTCTGATAATTTAAAATTTGAAAACATGTCCAGCAAAACAGGTTATACATGCACAGTGTTCTACCAAATGGCAGAAGATATTAATATCTATGTGTTGTGTCAAGTTATTGAAATATAATTAATTTTGCTTATATTCTTCCAGTTGACTATTGAACCAGAAGAGCTGTTGCCGCAGTTACCAAGCCCAAAGGATCTGCAGCCATTTCCAACTACAATGTCCATGGTGTATGAAGGTCACACTGACATGGTTCGTGCAATAGCTGTTGAGCCTAAAGGACAGTACCTGGTATCAGGATCTGATGACATGACTGTCAAAGGTAAAGTGTTCATGAAGAGTGATGTTTCATTGGAAGTGCTAATGTGGGAAATGTTATGTTTACAAACAAGTAGTGCTTTTGTGTCAGTTCAGATAAGAGTAGTTTAAACACAAAAGCACTAGTTTTATATTTATTCATAGTATTCTCATGTTTTTCACTGCTCCTATGGCATTTTCTTCTTAGCCAGTGGCCAAGCTCATTTCTTTTTCTCTTCCTGGTCAGTTTCAGCATTACCGGTTTTCTTTCTTCACCCACTCTTTGTAGCACAGCTTCATTTCTCGTCCTCTCTGTCCACTCCACTCGCTCCATTCTTCTCCATATCCACATTTCAAATGCTTCTTGTTGCTTCTCTTCACTTCGTCGTAATGTCCATGTTTCTGCTACATACAATGCCACACTTCATACAAAGCACTTCACTAGTCTCTTCCTTAGTTATTTTTCCAGAGATCCGCAAAATTCGCTTCTTTTCCTATTGAAAGCTTTCTTTACCATTGCTATTGTCCTTTTGACTTCTAGCAGCTCATTTTACTGCTTATAGTACACCCCAAGTATCTGAAGCTGTCCTAGTCTGTTATATAGGGATTTTAATTATTCATGAATTAACACGGTCCAGCAGAGGAATGCGTGATTATTAAGCTGCGGATTTTTAGGCATTAAAACAGTTGAAATAGGCAGGCAAAATAGGCATTTAAAAAGGCACTAACAATTTCTAATTCTTAATGGCTAACATGGCCATAGCATAGCATGCAATGAAATCTCCGTCTTGGTTTCTGTTCAATGACTGCAAATTTGCAAAACAAAAATATCTATCTTCAACATTGTTGCTTTAAAATGTTTTCTGTGTTTACTACGTAGTTGATGTTTTTTAATTTCCGAGAATTGAAAGAAAACCTACCGCTCGTGTATCATACATTATTTTGTGCGAAGATCGTTTATTACATACCTGAAAGAGGAATTTCTAATTAGTTGCAATGAAATCTCCATCTTGGTTTCTGTTCAATGACTGCAAATTTGCAAAACAAAAATATCTATCTTCAACATTGTTGCTTTAAAATGTTTTCTGTGTTTACTACGTAGTTGAGGTTTTTTAATTTCCGAGAATTGAAAGAAAACCTACCGCTCGTGTATCGTACATTATTTTGTGCGAAGATCGTTTATTACATACCTGAAAGAGGAATTTCTAATTAGTTGCAATGAAATCTCCATCTTGGTTTCTGTTCAATGACTGCAAATTTGCAAAACAAAAATATCTATCTTCAACATTGTTGCTTTAAAATGTTTTCTGTGTTTACTATACTCCAGCAGGCCGTGATATACATCTGTCTTTTTTTTTTCCCTCTGTCTATGAAGAGTCTGGAATCTTGTTGATTTTTTCATGGCTTCCTTAATGTTACTTGCATCACGAATGCAGTAACTTTAGTGGAGTTGTAGAGTTTACTTAATTTAATTAACAGTGCAATTTAGGTGAAATTGCAGTGGTAAGTTTCCAATTTATAATTATTACTATATTGAACGTCTCTAAAAATAATATGTTAAAAGCCTAAAGCAGTAAAATCAATATGTCACTTAAGCGGTAAGAAGAGGGAAATTGTTATGTGTGTTAGGTTGGGAATACTGAATGTGGAATTTTAGACTTTCCGCGGATTGGTTTTGTGCGGAAACCAATACGCACGATCTCGCACAAAGTTGCGTTGTACACTGCTTCACTCTCCATGATGACTAAATGGCATTGCATTGGCCACAGGATATGCATAGAGTTTATTGCTCCTCAACAGTGCTGTGAGAGATATATGCTCCTTAAGATCGTCTGTTTCAACATGCTTTCCAAGTCTGTTCCTCTGCCAGATCTTATAATTTTTTATCCATTTTTTTTTTTTTTTTTTTGTATTCTTCAGAAAACTATTTCCTGGCTTAGAATCAGCGTCATTCACCTGGGTTCATAAAATAAATGAAGTCCAACCTAAAGTGGCAATATCTGACACATCCCTGATCCCAAATTACTTGTGATCTTAAAAAGACAGCAGTGGTTACATGTGTTAAAATTGTTCATTGCTGTGGACAGCCCTTACTACAGTACTAAGTAGGTGAAAGTTGCTTCACTTATGTGTAGGTTATAAGGGGATATTGAGTGCCTTTCTTTCTCTTTGTCTCAATTCACATATTATTTTCCTTCGCATGATTTCAGTGTGGGAGATTGCTACAGGACGTTGCATCCGCACGATCCCTGTGGGTGGAGTGGTGCGGTCTTTGTCCTGGAATCCAAACCAGGCATTGTCCCTGGTAGCTGTTGCCGCAGATCGAAAGGTTCTCCTGGTAAACCCTGGAGTAGGGGACCATTTGTTATGTTCACGGACAGATTCATTGCTGGAAGAGGCTCCTGAACAGGATATTATAGGTAATTTCTTTTATTTGCCAATATTTAGTTACATGGGATATTAATAGAGGCATGAAAATATCGCATTTTCAATAAATGTGATGAAAATAAGAAGCATTGCTTTTGCTCCTTTTTCAGTTTTCTTTACATTCTATCATAATTAATCATTTGAAGCCAGTTTAAGTTTTACGAATTAATACTACTGTACAAATAGATATTGCCACGATAAATTATATTTTCAGCGAAGTATGAATAATATTGAAGGATGCGTAATCATTTATTTTCAGTTTGAATAAATTTCGCAGATTTTTAAAAATATTTATTTTGTTGTCCAATAATTTATAATTTACAGTTTTATTTTACACTTGTGTGTTTATTTAATAAACTGTGTAATAACTTACTATCTAAATACAAAATTCATTTGACAAAAATTTTCGTCCTTTTTTTTTTTTTTTTTTTTTTTTTTTTAAGACATCTTTGAGTCACAGTTTTTAGTGTTAAAATTTGTAAAATCTTATTTACACATTAAAATCAAAATTAAAATTATATGTTTGTGGTATTGCCATTATATACATGATCTTTTTCTGGATTATATAGTTTTGTGAAAAGTACAATACATTCGACTTCCGATAATTCGCGGTACCTAATGCACGAAGATCCGTGAAATATCAAAAATCGCCAATTATCCGCAAAATTTTTCGTTACTATTTCAAGTCCAGTGAAAGTTACTTCAACAGGTTTGATTACTTAAATACATTTCAAAATCAAGTGCAAAATGTGAAACAGTGCAACACATTTTGAAACATTATTAATACATTATGCAAAGAGCCTATAATGGTACTAATTAAGACGCAAGTATGTTTGTTTATGAAACGAGCACAAGCAAGTTTCAAATTTTCATACGGTTAATTACTTATAGGAAAGTTTCATACGACTTTTTATGCTCGACCATTTAATTGAAATTATTCATAAGTATTCATGTTATGGTTATGTAAGTGAGGAGCAGAACTGACCTGAATTGTGAGATATGTGCAGACGCGAAAGTCTTGATTTTTTCTGAGGCACGAATGTCATTGACCTTGATATAATCTAGAGAATAACATGAAGATTAGTCTTGATATAACCTGGAAATTGATTTAGAATTGAAAAACGAGATGACAAATTGAATTTATTTGAATATTATTTACAATTAACGCTAATTATTATAGTAACAGAACATAACCTTCTGCGACAGTATTGGATTTCCAGCCTCCGTGACTTTTTGCTAATTGTTTTTCGATTGCATATCCGAGAATAATCGATACTTGCGGTTTTATAATGGTACAATGGTGATTTCTCATTGGCTGAACAATTGAATTATAATGAATAAATAGGTGTACTTTAATGAGGTCCATTAAATGACTGCTACCAGGTGTATAATTACTACATTTCGGCATGGTCGAGCATAAAATATTATATAGTACTACAGTGGGATAGAATCTTAAACAAGAACACAGATTTTGAAAATATCATAAGACACTTAGTTTAACAGAAGTAATACGTCATTGTTTTTACTTGCAGTGTCAGAAAGGGTGAAGGCAGCTGTGCAGTGGGAGCATCCTTCAGAAGAAATATGGAAGAATGGAATTCGTGTTATTATTAATCATTTCAAAGAAGTTAGACAGGTAATTTCTAGATAACAAATTTTATTACACCTATAAGTCAGTTATTTATTTTGATGTTAATACAATCTCTTCATCACAGTTTGTTGTAATATGACATAATTATACATATTATGTAGAGAGTTGATAGAATATTCCTGCTTCAGAATTCTTTTTACTGTCTAAATGTTTTAGCCATTTTCTTACAGTGCATATACATTGTACAATATACAGGGTGAACTATAAGTAATGTCATTAATTTCAAGGGGTTATTCTTTGAGGTATTTAAAAATAAAGTATAATACAATTTTGCTCCTTTTCGCTTCCTTTTCGAGAAAAAAATAATTTTATATGAAACATTTCATAGCATATTTTGGGAAGCCATTGATTTAATTTCCAATATGCTCAGTCATTTTAAGAGAGCAGTGTATTATGATAATGAATGATTGAAAGAATTTTAGTTTTGTTCTTTAAATGTGCAGAAATTTGATTTGAACAAATGTAACTTTTTGTTTTGCAAAGAAATTTGTTACATTTGTTCGGATCAAATTTCTGCAAATTTAAAGGACGAAACTAAAATCATTTGAATCATTTATTATCATAATACACTGCTCTCTTAAATTGACTGAGCATATTGGGAATTCAGTCTCTGACTTTCCCAAAACACACTATAAGTGTTTCATGTAAAACAGTTTTTATCTCAAAAAGGAAGCAAAAACAATCAAAATTGTATTAAACTTTTTTGTTTGAAATATCTGAAAGAATAACCCTTTGAAATTGACATTACTTACAGTTCACCCTGTATGTTTAAGTTACGAAAGATTTGAAAGTTCTTTTATTAAGAAGTAAATTTATTGAAAAATAATAATACAGTTTTGTTCTTAAGGGGAGAGGATGGTATTTTTGGGTGAAAAATGAGTAAATTTAAAAAAATTTTTTTTTTTCTTTAAAATAGTCTGTGATGTGTGGAATGCATAGCATAACATTTTGTGGGTATTTGTGCCCTTATCGGATGTTGAGTCGCCATTTTTAACTTCCTGCGTTATATGGATTTTTAAATCACTCGCCCACTTTTATTGTTGTTTCGGGTAAATTAAATTTTCAAAAAAAAAAAAAAATTTTTTCTTTAAAATACTCTTTGATTTGTGTGGAATGCATTGCATGTCTGTTATGCTCTTATCGGATGTTGAGACGTCATTTTTAAACTTTCTGCGCTATGGATTTTTAAATCACACGCCCACTTTTATTGGTTTCCAATAACTTCATTTCTTTTGCTACATTGCCAGACAAAAATGGATATAATTTCTGAACTATTAAAGATACATGCATGAAATTTAGAACACACATTCTTTAGACTATTAGGAAACGTTTCTCTGTAACAGAATTTTGTTAATTGATTTCATTTTAAAAATACGTCCGTTTGTTTGCAAGAAAGGAAATCAGAAAATTATTAGATTTTAATTGTTTATTTTACGAAGGTAGTGACTAATATCAAAATTCTGTTACAGACAGTTTGTAGAACACGCTTTTGCAATTACATTGCAAAAAAAAAAGTTTGAATCTATCTTTAAAAATGGTTTAGATATATCGGTTTTAGTACAATCCTGCATTGGACATATTTTTTTTTCAAATTTGCGCCCCCAAATAATTTTTTTTTTTTTTTTTTCAAATATTTATATTTGGTTGAGTTCCTACAGCTATGAGCTCTCTACATACAAAAAATTAATATTTTACACCAAATAGGAAAAAAGTTTTAAAAAATACCATCCTCTCCCCTTAAAAGAGTGAGTGAGGTTTGTTCATGTATAAACCAATACCTGAAATACTCATCTACTGTTGCTTAGCAACTTGATTCACATTGCATGTTCCATGGTCTGAATTTTGTCCAATTTCCTGGACTGATACTATAAATCATTCTGTATATTTTGTGAAGTGACATAACAGAATTACCTCTTGTGTTATTTGTAAGTGAATTTTCTTAAATATGTAGTGATATATGTAAACATTGATTGTCATGTAGGTCACTTGGCATGGTAGAGGAGACTATTTTGCTACTGTGATGCCTGATGGACAAAATCGCTCAGTAATCATACATCAGTTGACAAAAAGGCGGTCACAGATACCATTCAGCAAGTCCAAGGGGTTGGTACAGTGTGTACTGTTCCATCCTGTACGGCCATTCTTCTTTGTTGCAGTAAGTATCATTATCTCTGTGGTGACTGAATGCTTTAGACCTGACATGCCAAACTCATTTGAAGGGGAAACTATGATGTCAACCTCACTCCAAAACTTCGTAAAATATTTCTCAGCAATGAAGATATCTATAATATATTTGGATTTACTGTTCGTCAGTTGTACAAAAGAAAGTAGAGCTGGAGAAATATGTGATAGTAAAGATGGCTGTATATGGAGCTAAAGAATGTTATTTTATTATACATCTTGATTACACAACTTTTAACACTGTATCACTTTGGAATATGTATGATAAGACTTTCTTGTGTTAAATTCTAACGTACCTTGTTTACATGTTTCGATCTATTTATGGGTCATCCTCAGAACTGGTCGTTGTTGGTCTTGGCACCTCTTGTTTTGTTTCCTGTGAGGGTGTGTTCGTGTGGTATAATGTAGAGTCAAAGAGTGTGTGTGTTCTGAAATTGAGTTGTGTGTTGAGAATTTCGTTGGGGTGTGTTTTCATGTGTTTGTATATTTCATATTGTTCTAGTGTGTTTAGTTTCTGGCTTTTTGGTTGGATGTATAGTATTTCCATGCCTGTGTTGATGTCTCTGTGGGTGTGGTTAGCATTTGTGATGTGTTCTGCATATGTGGAGATGTTTTGTAATTTTGTTATGGCTGTGATCTGTTCTTTGTAACAGGCAGATCATTTAAAACACGTTACAAAGAACACATCACAGCCATAACAAAATTACAAAATGCTTCAACATATGCAGAACACATCACAAATGCTAACCACACCCACAGATACATCAACACAGATATGGAAATTCTACACATCCAACCAAAGAGCCAGAAACTAAACACACTAGAACAATACGAAATATACAAACACAAAAACACATCCAAATTAAATTCTCAACACACAACTCATTTCAGAATACACACACTCTTTGACTCTACATTATACCACATGAACACACCCTCACAGGAAACAAAACAAGTGGTGCCAAGACCAACAACGATCAGTTCTGAAGATGACCCATAAATAGGTCGAAACATGTAAACAAGGTACATTAGAATTTAACACAAGAAAGTCTTATCATACATATTCCGAAATTATTTTATTGACACTTATACTAATCACCTAATTATATTTGAATATAAATTGGAACCAAATATTTTATTTGTTAAATCGGTCTAAGTTGTTTCCAGTTGAAGAATGATTCTGTTGAACTTCTCTTATTTTATTATATTTTTTGTTTCAGACACAGAAGATTATCCGTGTGTATGATTTGGCCAAGCAAGAATTAATAAAAAAGTTGCAGTCCAATTCTAAGTGGATTTCATCCCTTGCTATTCATCCAGGTAAATATTTAAAATTTTCAATTATAGTATAATGATAATACGACATGAAGCGAAACATTATTCATATTTTATACACTAAAACTTCATTTATACATTTTTATGAGGTCTGATGGAAAAAATGTATAAGTGAAAAAAAGTACAATACCCTGATATTTTATTTATTCAAAGAATTTGAGTGACCACAAGGATCCTGAATACAATAAACATGTGCAATATAATGTGATATTTGAAACATTAAAAAAGAAGAAGAAAGAAGAAAGTTAGTTGTTGAAGGCAAATATAAGTGAACTGATTGAAATAGAGGTGATGATGTAATATTTGAAGAGAATCCTTGATAATATTTATAAGGACAGACATTACATAATCAAAAGGAAAGTGAAGTTCCTTAAGATAATTCCATGTGAATTTTGTAATAGAACCTCTACTGTCAAACAGCAAACCAATGACAGACCATTGTTTAAGAGGGACGTTGTACTTTTGAGAAAGATAAGGCAGACAAGGTTCATATATAGACTTTTTCTCAATATCAACTTCGGTGGCCTGATTTAAGTTCCTTTCGAAACGAATAGTAGGGTCAAGAACAAGAGCCCGTTTTAAGCATCCGTTAATATTCAATTCAATTCAATTTATTTGGCTATTAGACATACAGTTTTAGGCTTCGTCAGAATACATTGAAAAACATATAAATACATTTTTAAAAACACTAATAAAAGAAACAGTAAAATTTAAATAATACAATGAAAACATTAAATAATTTGAAACTTTTAAATTAAAGAAAACTAACTAAATTGCAGTTAAACTTATTTATTAAAATACAATTTCATACAAATTTGTGTTGAAAAACTCAGCAACAGAATAAAAAGGATTATTTAATAACCAATTGTAAAATCTAGTTTTGAAGCTATTGATTGGTAATTTGTAATACTGACTTGGGAGCTTATTACATAATTTCATCCCCATAATTGAAAAGTTTGTGTTGCTCTTGTGTAATCTACAATATGGAATATTAATTTGTTCACTATTTCTAATTTCATGATCATGTATATTGGCCACTAATGAGTAATTGTCGATATTTTGTCGAGTGTAAAGTACTAGATCATAAAAAAAAAAGGTAAAGGTATCCCCCTAACATGCCATGAAGGCACTTGGGGGCCATGGAGGTAGAGCCCCATGCTTTCCATGACCTCGGCACTAGAATGAGGTGGTGTGGTCGGCACCACGCTCTGACCGCCTTTTACCCCCGGAAAAGACCCAGTACTCAATTTTATAGGAGGCTGAGTGAACCTCGGGGCTGTTCTGAAAGTTTGGCAATGAGAAAAAATCCCGTCACCACCTGGGATCGAACCCCGGACCTTCCAGTCCATAGCCAGCTGCTCTACCAACTGAGCTACCCGGCCGCCCAGTACTAGATCATCCTTCACGAATTAGGTCTCTGTAGACCTGTTTCGGCCCCATCTAGCAGGCTTCTTAACGGTCTTCCTGGTCGACGATGTCCTCTAGGTTTATATTGCATCATAATTTTTGGGATTCTTGAATTTTCCATTCTTCTTACATGATCTAGCCAATTGAATTTGTATCTGCTGATTTTTTCTTCTACTGACTCTACTTCTAATTGTTCTAAAATTTCTTCATTCCTTTTTCGGTCTAAAAGAGTATATCCTGCTGTTCTCCTGAAAATTTCATTTCCGTTGCTTTGATTCTGTTCATGTCTTTTTCTTTAATGTCCAAATCTCGCTTCCGTATAGAAGGGTGGGTAATGCTAGTGTATTATATATTTTTATTCTTGTAGATTTTTGTAATAATTTAGCTTTTAATGTATTGTTTATTATTCCTAAAATTTGTGTAAATTTGGTAATTTTCTTGTTCACATCTTTTTCATTTTGATAAGATATTTCACAACCCAGATAATTGAAATTTTGCACTTGTTCGAGGCATTGGTTATTGTGTATTATCTTACTTCTCACTGGGTCTTGTCCTAAAAATGCCATTACTTTTGATTTTTGTGCTGAAATTTCCATCCCAAAATCTTTTAATATTTCATTTAATGTATACAATCCTCTAGATCATAGATATACAAATTTATGATTGTTAAAATCCGTGATTGTCTGAAAAGTGGCCGACAATGTTTCAGATAATTTGATTTACATAAAAATTCTAATGGCTTTCTTTTGTAAAATCAAGACGCTTCCAATTTTGGTTCCATTTCCCCAAAAAAGTAGGGCATATTGGATTATCGACTGAAAGAAAGAAAAGTAGGCACATCTTAAATAATTTTGAGAAACGCAAGTCGTTAATTTCTTTAACAAATATAAAACTCTAGATAGCTTTGTGCGTATGTATTCGATGTGCTTATCCCATGTTAAATTGTAGTCTATAAAAAGTCCTAGAAATTTTGTGTAGTTGAGTCTGTTGTCCTTATTTATTAGATAATTTAGGCAATAATGTCTGCCCATCTAAAAGAACCATCTGTTGATACACAATGTATTTTCTCATGAATCTCCCAATTTGAAGTTTTTAAGCTTGCATACGACTTCATATTATGCAATGAATGTTTCAGGTGGTGACAACATTTTGGTAGGAACATACGACCGCAAGATGCTGTGGTTTGATCTCGATCTCTCGACCAAACCATACCAAACACTGCGTCTGCATGGAACAGCGGTGAGGGGTGTGGCGTATCACAAGCGCTATCCTCTCTTTGCATCAGGGTCGGATGATCGCAGCCTCATTGTCTGTCATGGCATGGTTTACAAGTAAGTTACCAACCTTTACAACAATTACAGTAACCTGCAGTCATTATATACAGAATGGTTCTTGAAGTTATATCAGCGTTTGTGGAACATTCCTGAGATCATTTTGATGAAAAATCATGTGACAAAGTAGATCTGATTATTTTCAGTGATTACAGTGACGTAAAACTTTCGAATCTTAACACAACTACCACTAATTTTTTTAACTGTATTTATAAAAAAAGATATAAAATATTAATTGAGACTTTTGGAAAAGTACCAATATTTCATACAGTCATATGTACTGTTCTCCAACCAGGAGATCAACCATGAAAAGAATGTGCTTACTATTGCGTCATCTATTGGAACGAAGTAGATAAATAATATTACCGTTATAACGCCAGTTTAAAAGCCATGCACTCTCCTGCATATGTTATTTCCTGTATGAAGAGATTAAAAGACCAGGAGATTAACTGTGATCTAATTTTGTAACTAGGGTAGTATCAATATGTCTGTATCAATGTTATGGTTTGTGCTGTGAGAGCTAGCCAATAGAGATAAGAGTACCCACGTGTGCGACCTTATGACATCTTATGACATCAACATTCATTCACAGCATTACCCCCCTTCGTCTCATCCGGCAGAGACTTTCTCGTGGTTGGAGCATAGTAGGCTATAATCTGCCATTGCAAAATGTTGAAAGTTTTTTTTCTTAAAGTTACACAACATTTTCGTTCAATTAAGTCATTGTTTCTCCCCCATAAATTATATCCGAAAGATTAGTGCTTTATCACTGACAGGTTTATATCCAAGTGTAACCCATGTCAAAACGTATTTAAAGTAAAAATAAACCGAAAACACTGAGATATGATTGTCAATTTTTCTCATAAACTAGTGGAAGGATTTGAATGAAAAATTTTTACACATCCTATAGACGTCATTTAATTTTGGTGAGTAGAATCATTTTTCTATGTTAATCTGTGAATTATGTATGATTTTTTTAAATGTGAAAACTAATGTAATTTTTTAAATTACTAAAAGAAATCATGTCTCATTCCTGGACTAACATAAGAAAATGATTCTGGTTACCAAATTGAATGATGTCTGTAAAAAAAAAATATTTCATTCAAAACCTTTCACTAGTTTATGATAAAAATTGGAACTTGTATCTCACTGTTTATTTTTTCACGAGGTTTTTTTTTCCCCAAAAATATTTTTTTTTTTTAATCTTCGTATGTTCACTAGGTTAGTAAAATTTACAGATTATGTTTATCACAGTTTCTTTAATCTCTCTTAAAAATTTCACATGGCTGTTACAAGTTGATGAGATGGAGAGCAAAATATCGGCTGCTGATTTTATTTCATATTATATTTACATTCCAGGTTACCTTAAATAAACACCATAATAAATCATGATTCATTGCTTTGGCCTTGGACAGCATAATAATGAGCTTTACATTATAATACTTTATTTTCATGTACAAAATTACTTTCATAGAATATTTCTAAAATTGTAATTCCTATGCTAACATCACTGTATGCGAAATACACATCTAATTGACCTAGAAGTAAGTAAATAATCAGCTGGTCATAGAATATGCTCTCACTGTAATGTTTTTCTCAAAATGGAAAACAAGTGCATAACTAATCAGAATTGACTATATGTCTGTATTAAATTTTTAGTTAAAGTGGCCTCAGAAATAAGTGGTATAAATGCTGATATAGTTTAGTGAATCACTTGATATGTCAAACATTTTGTAGAAAAAAAAAAACAGAAATATTGTGAGCTTTAAGATGTGATGCGTAATTCTTCAGTATCTGTGAAAAGGGTTCTTACATTTTTGTTGTGCTTAATAAGACAACTAGGATAAGACTTAGTATATATGATATGCTTGCTTTTTGTTTCTTCTTGCTATGTGTTTCTTTTCCAAGCATGTGCTCTGTTTATTTCTGCTACTGTTGCCTAGTTTTTGAATTGGTTAATACAGTATTTCGATAAAGCCATACCGTATATAGGTATTATTTTGAACTTTTTAAAAATATAATAATAGTCATTTTTTATTTGTTGTGGAGGCTGGGTTGGGACCTCGCGTTGACCTGGTTGGCAAGTTGGTATAGTGCTGGCCTTCTATGCCCAAGGTTGCGGGTTCGATCCCGGGCCAGGTCGATGGCATTTAAGTGTGCTTAAATGCGACAGGCTCATGTCAGTAAATTTACTGGCATGTAAAAGAACTCCTGCGGGACAAAATTCCGGCACATCCTGCAACGCTGATATAACCTCTGCAGTTGCGAGCGTCTTTAAATAAAACATAACATTTCAACATTCGGGACCTCGCAGAGTGGAGGTGATTGTGGAATATGGTGGAATGATGATGGTAATGGTGAGGGGGAATGGGAGAACCCCGAGAAAACCCTGTACACCTGCTTTGTCCACCACAAATTTCTTCATGACTTAGATGAAGATCAAACCAGGTCACTGAGGTGGAAGGCAGAGAAGCTAACCACTCCGCCACAGGCAAACATATAATGTTCTTGTAGAAGCTGATAGTTTTATCAGGAATTTGTTACATAGTATATTTTAGAACCAAAAGCTGTGTTTCCGAATTTCTTTGGAGGAGACAGCAATTTTAAAACATCTACAGTGAAACCTCTCCTTACGGACACCCCTAAGATACGGACACTCCTCATATACGGACAGATTTTTATGTCACAACTAAAATAATATAGAAATAATGATAAATTTAACTCTCGTTTACAGACACTCTCAGCTAAAGCTTGTTTTACCTCCTGACTGCGGACAGAACTTGGATTTCAAGACCTAATGTGTTATAAAAATGGAAAATTTAGTTTTGAGAACTATACAGAAATTCCTTAACAAGAAAGAAGACAATAAATAAGGGTCTCGTAGGCTACCAATCCTTGTCATCTGGAAGCGGGTGGATAAACAAAGTCATAAAATTTAACCTGTCTGATGGGTCCAAGGTTTCCGCGATCGTGAAATTGTATTCGATACATGATAGAGTTAGTAGGATTATTCTCTTCACTTCAATCAGTTGTTCTGTTTCGAGAGACATGAGCATGACACCTGAACGTAAAGGCTAAGTTGAAAAGTATAAATTACAGTACTGCATAACTGTAGACCTAGAATAAAATTGCATGGCACAGTACTGTATTTTCCTTTTTCGGTCTTATCTACTGTAGTTCAAAGTTGCAAAGAATTTACTGTAGTACAGTAGACGGTATTTGAATGGGTTATTTATGAAAGGGCCTAAGTCGCCAATTTTGTGAAAATGAGTTTGTAATGTAAGAACTGCTCTTTGGGTGTAGATACATCGATTTAGATATGAAGAAAAGTAAGTTTCACACTCTAATGCTTAGTAGAATTTATGATACAATTTTTATTTCAGCCTTAATTTCAAAATTTCGGCCTGTAAGCAGTTTTTTTCTTAAATTGCTAACAATTTAGTATTCACGACTTAGGCCCTTTCATAAATAACCCATTCATTTAGAATTAAACTACAGTAATACATTTCATTTAAAGCGTGAAGGGATACATAATGCATATTATAAATTTACTGTTAGATTGGGGAGCCTACCTCCCAATAAAGGGCACCTCCCAGATGCGGACAGATTGTTATGTCCCTTCGATGTCCGTAAATGAGAGGTTTCACTGTATATCTATTACATCCATACTCTAATTATACTCTATTCCAGATGTGTTGGGAATGCAAGTAAACAGAGGCAGACAGAGACAAAAAGTGCGGTTCACAAGCTGCCAAACTCACTTTGGGTCTGGAATATTAATATAGAGTAAAATAATATAATAGAGGGACCAAGGTTCGAAACTGAACTGCAGCACCATCAGATAGATGGAAAATAATGTACTCCTTATCGCAGCCTTTGTAAAATCATCGGTTGTATTTAATATAGTTTTAGTTTTGGTTTTTTTTTAGATTTGACTTGGCCCGTAGATCGATATTCATTTAATATTCTATACACACTGCTCTTCCCTACTCCCAAAGTTGAACACACTTTTGAAACTACGTCTGTAAGAGATACTTCAGGGTTATCTTTCACAAGAGTCTTATACACATTTATAATCTGTATTTTTTCTCTCGTATGAAACCCTTCCCCCTCCTTGTGCTTCTTGACTGGCGAATGTCCAGAACATCCTGGTTGAAAATCGTCATTCATGTCAACACTCTACATTCAGTTATGCACAACACATTATATAAAATTAATCTGTACTTCACAATATTGCAGTTCAATGTCTAACGCAAATCAATGACACTTGTACTCGTTGTTGTTAAAATAACAATAATAGTGAACATTTATTTTACTCAATCTATTACAGCGTCGAAGCACAACTGCTGGAAAGACAAGCGAGTTACAGTGAATCATGCTCTACTCTTATCTCCCGTTTGACAGCCAATGGCGTGGCGACATTCAGTTGTCTGTGACTCTCTCTCCCAGGACATCTGGAATGAACTGTAGAATCAGTAATGTATGCAGTGGAGGGGGAAGGAACTGGCCAACCTACCCATTGTCTCCTAGCTTAGTTGCCTCATGGGTTATGCCTTATTGGTGTCATGAGGTTCAAACTTGTCTTTGGACAGTTGACTAAACGAAAAAAGAAACTCTAATTAGAATAACTTGGGTATCTACTGCTTTATAAAGTCGTGGTTTTTATTTCTCAAGAGAAATAGTTGTTCATTGATGTGCTTTATCGTGAAATATTGGGTTTATAAGGAATGCAGCGGTTTGCAGGCTTTTTCAAGTCTGTGAGAATGCAGATCTTGTTTTTAGTGTATTGCTGAGAACAAGAGAAGCATCTGTTGCTAGAAATTCGACATTATGTCAAATTTGTTAGAATTTAGTGCGATATCCTTTCTGTGGTATGGGATGTGATAGCATGTGTCTGATTTTACTTCTTCTGGAATCAGAGCTTCATCTGTGCTTGTAGCTGCTCAAATATGCTTGAAATATATTGCATGAACGATAGTGTGAAGTCAGAAAGCATCTTTTATCTTCTTTTCACTTTTTCTGCTTATTATGGACAAAGGTATTGTGAAGTTTCTTTTTATGCTTAAAGGATATTATGATGAAGTAGTTATCTTTATATTCTCATGAATGTGAACTCTAGCAACTTACTCAAATATTAGACATGCATGACAAGGGATGTGATTTGTGGTGATTATTTTACTTCTATTTCGGTGCCTGTTTTATCATAATGAATATTTCCTGGAAATATGAAGGTTTGGTTTAATATTTCGTGAAAATATCAGTTAGGATACTGACTTATGGCTTTTAAGGAACCCGCAGGTTCATTGCTGTCCTCACCTAAGCCCGCCATCGGTCCCTATCCTGAGCAAGGTTAATCCAGACCCTACTGTCATGTCCCACCTCCTTCAAATCCATTTTAATATTATCCTCCCATCTATGTCTTCCAAAAGCTCTTTTTCCTTCAGGTCTTCCAATAACACTCTATATGCATTTCTGGATTCGCCCATACGTGCTACATGCCCTGCTCATCTCAAAACGTCTGGATTTAATGTCCCTAATTATGTCAGATGAATAATACAATGCATGCAGTTCTGCTTTGTGTAAGTTTCTCCATACTTATTAAGCTAATACAAGGAAAAAAATAGTTGAAATAACAGTAATAGCAATGACGATAGTAATAACAATAATAATAATAATAATAATAATAATAATAATAATAATAAAAACATTACATACTAATATATGACTTATTAGCATGGTTACAATATTGTGTGTTATGGGTTACTTCGAAGTTGTGCAACCTAACAGATGTGTAACAAGCAATTCCATGAACTATAGTCCCGTCGCTCTGATTTCCGGCAGCCAATTGCGTTGCAGGTCGCCTACATTTAAACGTGTGCGTCTTGTGATTCGCTGATGAAGACGATATTCATTTCTTAAGGCTCGATAAATACTTAATATAATCGCCCGCGAGTCCACACCTGTGGAATAACGGTTAGCACGTCTGGCCGCGAAACCAGGTGGCCTGGGTTCGATTCCCGGTCGGGGCAAGTTACCTGGTTGAGGTTTTTTCTGGGGTTTTCCCTCAACCCAATATGAGCAAATGCTGGGTAACTTTCGGTGCTGGACCCCGGACTCATTTCACCGGCATTATCACCTTCATCTCATTCAGGTGCTAAATAACCTAAGCTGTTGATAAAGCGTCGTAAAATAACCTACTGAAATTAAAAAAAAATTAATCGCCCGCCATTTTGGCTCTTTCGTTGGCGTTTGCAGAAAGCACACGAGGACGTTATTTGCCGCTCAATTATTTGCTGAATTACAGTGCGTTTGATTTATTATCATAGGAGCTACGACATGATAATGTTTAACGGTGTTGCAAATAGATTCCTCGTATGGTAGCTCGGCAACGAAAGAACAAAAATGGCGAACGATACTACCTACCTAGACTTTATAGAGCCTTCACTTCCTAAGACGTAAGCAAAGAGGAGGAGTCACGCCGGGAATAACAGCGTCGTGAGTATAGAATGTGATTCTTTAATTTAAATTTGAATTTTGATATTGTCCGACAGTCTCCGACATGGTCATGGAGAGAATTCCAGAGACATGGAATCGATATGCTGAAAGATGATGAGTAGAAGGATGCTTCATGCAGTGTGCCTACTTACACCACTTGCTCTGCAGCTTAAAAATATGTATGTTGTATAAAGTACAACATGCATCTGCTTGTGTTGCAGAATTTGTTGCACCTATGGGAATGTCATATTGTGTACTCAGAAAAAAGTCTAAAACAGCAAAATGATGTAGAGCATACTTGGGCATCGTGCCTTACTTGAGAATTTGTGCCTCACTGACCTTCACAGAGCTTATCGCTCTGAGTGACATCATCTTCACAGTCCCCGTTCCTCCCTCACGTAGCTCCTAGGCGTGGGCAGGTTCTATATCAGTTTCATAAGCAATATCAGTGGTGGCATAATGGCATTATCAAAGCAGTGTGTACGCGTTAGAAAACGATTATTTCATGAGAAATGGGAGGAAGAGTTTTTTGCTGTTTAGAAGGGAAGAACATACGATGTATGTTATGCTCGAAATCCTATTAGGCATTAATAAATTTAATATACAACGACATTACTCCTTATGTCATAAAGAACATGCTGAATTAGAAGGTAAGACAAATTAAATGTTATTTTTTCGTACTATTCCGAAGAAAATTTATGATCTTAACATTTGTGTAGTATACTAAATACGACATTATACCTTAAACATGCTGCATTAAAAGGTACGAGGAATTAAATGTTGTTTGTACGTATTATTTCCAAAAGAAATTTATAAAAAAATATTAAATGTGCATAGAAAACGTATGATTTTCTGAAATTACTTTAGGTCGAGAACGTGCAAATCTATTAAGTAATCTTGATAAACGCCAGAATATTCAAGAAAATAAACGTAGACAACGTGATGGAATATTATTGGCTAGTTACGCAATTTCTCGCCTGTGATTTAAATCAATTCAGCGACGGAGAAACAGTAAAGAGGTTTATGATTAAAGCTGCCGAATTAATTTGCCAAATTGAGTAAAAGTTTTCGAGTCTCTCACGTTAACCAAGCGCTTTCCTAATAATTCGCCACTGACCGCCTTAGCGATTACGATAAGGTGACGCAGGTCACAGCAGTTTATATTTCCCATCCTACTCTGCAGTCTCCTCTCCTAGTAAACAAACTATTTCAAATCGAGTGCCTCACGTAACCGAAAATTGTGCTCATGTATGATGTAGAGCTTCAGTTTGTGATTCCAAATGCAGAGGCATGAGTCAGTGGCATTCTGCGTCATTGAAAAAAAAAAAATGTTTTGCATGTAGCATGCTATGATGTCTGCTTGTTGTGTAAACATAACCTGCTTTGTATTGTTAGTGTCGCTGCAGCATAAATACATACTGTATAATAGTTGTGGTCGTCTGAACTCTTCTATGAAGCATGCATAATTGTTGTTGTAACACATGCCGAGTTTTTCTTTGTGCTAAACAGTTTGTTTATATATTTGTTTTCAGTGATCTTCTTCAAAATCCATTAATAGTTCCACTTAAGAGATTAAGCAATCATGAACCATACAACGATTTTGGTATATTCGATGTTGTGTTCCATCCAACACAACCTTGGGTTTTCTCCAGTGGAGCTGACAAAACCATCCGTCTGTATACATGACATAGCAGACAGGGAGTATATCTGTCTATGTGGTTGGCAGTATTGTTATGTCGTTGAAGGCATTTGTAATTGTTTAATTAAATAAACGTCAGTTTGAGCTGTAATGTCGTATATAATTTAATTCATCTGCTTTTTCAGTGTCAACTACTCATTGATTTTTCTCCAGATTTGTATGCATGGGATTTCAGATGGTTGGAAAGGTCTCATTATTAACAATTATATTAATTTTTTAAGGTTCACACATTCATACAATACTTACTTACAAATGGCTTTTAAGGAACCCGGAGGTTCATTGCCGGCCTCATATAAGCCCGCTATCGGTTCCTATCCTGAACAAGATTAATCCAGTCCTTGCCATCATATCCCACCTCCCTGAAATACATTTTAATATCATCCCATCTACGTCTCTGCCTCCTCAAAGGTCTTTTTTTCCTCAGGTCTCCCAACTAACACTCTGTACGCATTTCTGGATTCGCCTATACGTGCTACATGCCCTGCCTATCTCAAATATCTGGATTTAATGTTCCTAATTATGTCAGGTGAAGAATACAATGTGTGCAGTTCTGCGTTGTGTAGCTTTCTTCATTCTCCTGTAACTTCATTCCTCTTAGCCCCAATGGTGACTCCGTTCAAATGTTTTGGTGAAGATAACATTAGTGAAATACAATTTTAGTAAGTTAATTAATATCTGTTTTATTGTATTTATCAACATACCATCAGTAAAAAATATGTGTTTATTTGTACTTTCAATGCGGAATCAAACTATATATTTTTAAATATTTTTTCGTGGGCAAAGTCGTCTTAATGAGGAAAAATCTAAATTTTTCCATTTCCATAAAAAGTAAGAAAAACTGTTTACATGTCAATATAAACTTTAATTTCTCAGCATCAAAATAAACCATGATTTTGATCATTGGGTGAAAGGGTTTCAGAGCTACAACAGTTTAAAGTTGGAAATTTTATGAAAATACGATAAATTTAAATATTTTTAATTTAAACACTATGAAGTTCTGATGCCTCAAACTTTGCACAAAGCATTGTATACAGTTCTCTACGTACAAAAAAAGTTTCATTGTATTTAAAATTGTAAGGTCAATTTTCTCTATATTTCAGTCGATTTGAGATGGAATAGCTCTTACACATATAAATGTAACCTATCAACATTATAAATTTTGATTATGATGCTTTCTTATATTTCACATCAGGATTACTTTTAATTGTATTATTGTGACACATGCATGTTGAATTTATGCTGACAACTGTACTCTTTGTTGCTCAGTTAAAAAAAAAAACATAGCTGGTCACTTTATGTTTCCTATGACTATACAATAAAAGAAAGACACAAATTCATTATTTTTACATTTATTAACAAATTTAACAATAATATTACAGTAATGTACTTATCCAAGTTTGGAAACAGTTGCGGTAGGTTAAAAAAACTGCTATTAATACTCTCTGATCGGAATTGGTGAACAATAGAATATTTCACAATATGGATCATGAACCAGTAATGACATGAACATGAGTATATCTCATTTACAAAATGAGATATGATGTGAATGAGATACGATTGCTGACAATTAAATGGCAATTGAAGGGTACATGGGAAAAACGATCAAGGTCCATCAAAAATCGAAATTGAGTTAATAATGCTATCTTATAGTGGAAAGTAAGTACTATCATGTAGCTAGTAATAAGAAATCATCGTTCTTGACATTCCACTACGTCAATTTCTATTAAATATACACATAACAAAGTATTAAATGCTTAAACTTTAAATTCGTTTTTCTCGAAAGTTTCCAAAATGGACCTTGATCATTATTCCCGTGTACCCTTCAATTGTTCTTATTTCATAGTCGTATTGCTTTGTTTCACAATAAATTATTAAAAGTGCTATGTTTGCACAGATTGTAATAAAAATTAAGAACCTGTACATTGAATCGATTTATGCAAACTCCACCATAGAAGCATTAAACTTATTAAGTAGCCTGTACGAAATTTTCAGTTTGATTCCAATCTTTACATTGTCTTTTGTTTCTTCTTTGTTCTTCAATATATTGTAACTAATACACTTCTAAGCTAGCTGCTTCCTCCAGAAATGCCAAGCTGTGGAATGATGTGATGTCTTCTAAAATACTAACTACAGCAGTATGGTGTTATCCACAGATTTTATTTCCCCTCTTCTTCAGCATTGTAATTGAAAGATATGTTCACAAGAACGTTACTGACGTGGTATCTTCATTCCAGCACCAATTTTGTTGTCTTTCCATTAATTTCACGACGTAAACCATGATAAAGGGAAAATTCTCGCTTGATGTATGCAAAAAGAATGTCTGTCACAAGAAATATCTGTAAAAGAAAGAAAAACATGTTAAGGTGTTGTATTTATTAACATTCCATGGTATTCATACATTGCTTACAGCTAGAATATGGAACAAGTCAAAAAAATTAATACTATTATAAAGTCTTAATTATAGTCACAGTCTAGATGAAATATATACAGACGAGATTTACAATATAGTCTACTAGTACAACACAAAGTTTTAGTATCAATTTCATGATGTGTTATTGAATGTCATGAATTCACCTACAGAATAGAAGGCGTGAGAAATTAGGTACATCTTTAATTTGGCCCTAAATAATTTTATGTTTTGAGTTTCATTTTTATATATCAATAGGGAGGCTATTAAAATTTTTTACTGCCATATAACGCACTCCTTTTTGATAGCACAATAGACTTGCCGATGGAGTATGAAAGTCATTTTTTTGACGTGTATTTATGCTATGAACTGTTGAATTAGTTACAAAGTTTTCACGACTACATATAAGGAAGATTATTAATGAAAAGATATATGACAAGTCATGGGCATTATTTGTAGTTTTTTAAAATAGTCCTACACGATTCCCTACACCTACTATTATTCTAATTACTCTTTTTTGTAATGGAAATATATTGTTACTATCTGTGGAATTTCCCCAGAATATTATTCCAAAACTCATTACTGAGTGGAAGTATGCAAAGTATATTGTTTTTAAGGTATTGATATTTACTATCTTTTGCATAGATCTAATAGTAAAAGAAGCTGAATTTAGTTTGGGGGTAATTAATATGATTTTTCCAATTTAACACATTATCGATTTTTAAGCCAAGAAATTTGGTTGTTTCTAATAGGGATCTATTATTAATTATTGTGAGGTTGAATTTGGACAGGATTTAAATTGAATTATGTTAGTTTTGTTATAATTTAATACCAATTTATTGACTGGGAACCAGTCACATATTTTGCAGAGAATTTCCTCTGTTGAAGATTGGAATGTGTTGGAGTTATTGGCTGTAATTACTATACTTGTATCATCTGCAAATAATATGGGATGACCTACATATTTTATTAGGGGGGCAAGATCATTTATAAACACTAGAAAAAGTAGGGGACCTAATATTGATCCTTGAGGAATTCCATTATTAATAGTTCCCGATGTCCCGAGAAAAGTAGTATAATGCTCTTTAAAAGAATTTCTTAAATATACATGGTGATTCTAAAATAATGTGACAGACTGCTTGGGATCAAACCCAGGCTGCCTCAATGGAAGACCACTGTGCTAGTGCTTGTCTTTGCCTGGTGGCAATGAAAGGAACAATGGTCTGCATCGAAGGGTAATGAACTATGGGAATAAAACATGTTGTTTGAGAATGGGTTTCACTTAAAAGAGCATCACAATATTGAGGATTAGCCACTGCCATCTGACACTATCTGTCTCATAGCTGGCGATCCTTTGCCAGAGTGAAACCTGTCGCGTGATGGTAACAGTAGAACATGTTTTATTATACCAATTAATTTGAAACTTTTACCACACATTTCTTACAATGTGGACATGCAATACACAAATTTTCACTTTGATATTCCAGTTAGTTTACTTATAATTAATTTTTGTTGTTTTTTTTTTTTTTAAATACTGAATTATAATTGTCTCAATTTTCAAAGTTTACATAATTTTGCTTTAAATTTATATTAAATTTATCCCTGATAGATGTATATAAAATATACATGACTTTAATATTTTTCCAATTACTTTTTGAGAAAAAAATTATTTACCCTTTTAGTTATTAATTTTTCAAATTTTTAAACTTATCACATCCTCAACACAGGGTGATTTCAATACTTTCAATAGCAGAAGAAAATATATGTCTCACTTTACTTTACAAGCTTTTGTGCAAAATTTCACTGAGATTGGAGAAAAATTGCTTTCATTAGAGCATTTTGAATGATCTAATGAGATTTAACATTGAGTCATCATCCTTCTTGAATATTTTGATGGAAGGTCCACAAATGTCCTAAGAGTTTCACAGAGGTGCTCCATCGGTCCTCTGGTGCAGGGATTTAGGGTAGGGAGGTGTTTAGAGGCAATCAGAGAGAACATGAGAGATATCAGGAATTAGTTTCGGATCTTTGAATGATTCTTTCCATTTTGAATTTTGATGTTTTGCCTGTTATTCTTTTTATGACTCATTTTATTGATTCATATGGGAACTTGAAATTTGTTTTTAAGTTGATTTTAGTTCCTTTCTTTGCTAACATATCTGCTTTCTCATTACCGTTCAGTCCGCAGTGGGCCGGGATCCATTGTTACAAAATGTTGAAAATTAGAAAATCGAGAAAACAAGTATCAAAGTACAGCATGTATGTGATATATACTATCGACATAGTTCCTTCTTATACAAGTCTACCACACATATTTTTCTCCTACATAACAGCGCGAAATATGAAGTGAATGAAAAGTAAAATTAGTTAGAATGAAGAACAAAGACTGTTAGTTTAAAGGGCTGCAGCTCCACACACGCTCTGGTCCCTTTAAATTTGTCCTGAGGGTCTTTAAATTGTCATAGGGCCAAAATAAGCACAGATTTAGGAAACTGAAACATTACAGTATGTTGTTGTTGTTTTCTAATGCCAGGCGTTTGACAATAAAGTCATTTGACCTCTTGCACTCCAATATTTTTCAAAGATATTATCATGACCAGCCAATGAAGCACAGATTTTGAAGTGTTCCGAATCCATTTCTTGGTTTGAGTTGCACAAGGGGCAGTTAGGGGACTGATATATTCCAATTCTATGCAGGTGTTTAGCCAAACAATCATAGCCTGTTGCCACTCTAAATGCAGCTACAGACGATTTTCGTGGTAAATCGGGAATTAACTGTGGATTTTGATGCAGGGAGTTCCATTTTTTCCCTTGGGATTGAGTTATCAAATTTTGTTTGTTGAAGTCTAAGTATGTAGATTTAATAAATCTCTTCACAGAGTAATACGTAGATTTAGTAACAGGTCTGTAAGTAGCAGTGCTGCCCTTCTTTGCTAAAGCATCTGCATTCTCGTTTCCCAGGATTCCACAATGGGATGGTATCCATTGGAATACAATTCTTTTATTGAGTGATATTAATTGAGAGAGCATTTTAGTTATTTCTGCTGTTTGAGATGAAGGTGTGTGTTTAGAGAATATTGATAGAATAGCTGCTTTGGAGTCTGACAATATAACTGCATTCCTAAATTTATTGATGTGGCATAGAAGATTCCTGAGACATTCACTTATTGCAATGATTTCACCATCAAAACTTGTTGTTCCATACCCAAGAGATCTATAAAGTGAGAAGAGACAGCACGTAACACCTGCACCGGCACCTTGTTCTCTGGAGATCAAGGATCCGCCGGTGTATAAATGAAGCCAGTTTTGTGGAGGGTACCTAATATTAATTGTCTCTAAAGACAATTGTTTCAGTATTTCAGTGCTTACTTCTTATTTCAGTATTTCTTCTGTTAAATTTAGATTATATTCTATATTTAATAGAGTTAAAGGGTTTGGTTTAATTTGTAAGTTTTCTTTTAAATTCGGGATATTGATTTTCTGTTTTAATTCTTGAACAATAGATATGAAACTTTTTCGAGTTTTCAATCTACAGAGAGGACTGTATGAATGGAGTTAAAAACAAAATTTCCATATGATGAAAGAGTGATGGAACGGAGAAAAATTCTCTCCGGCGCCGGGATTTGAACCCGGGTTTTCAGCTCTACGTGCTGATGCTTTATCCACTAAGCCACGCCGGATACAACCCCGACGCCGGTTAGAATCGTCTCAGATTAAGCTCCATCTCTTGGGTTCCCTCTAGTGGCCGCCCTCTGCACTACGTCATAGATGTCTATGAACGCAGGACCGAAGTCCATACATGTGTTGAGGTGCACTCGAATGAGTGACTGGTTGGCCGGATCCGATGGTATAGGCGCCTTAAATCACAAAGTGATTTATTACGCATATCATATATATATATATTTTGATGTACCGAAGTACATATGATATTTCCATGCAGATATTCTGCGTCATCATATGATGAAAGAGTGATGGAACGGAGAAAAATTCTCTCCGGCGCTGGGATTTGAACCTGGGTTTTCAGCTCTACGTGCTGATGCTTTATCCACTAAGCCACCCGGGTTCAAATCCCGGCGCCGGAGAGAATTTTTCTCCGTTCCATCACTCTTTCATCATATGATGACGCAGAATATCTGCATGGAAATATCATATGTACTTCGGTACATCAAAATATATATAAAATTTCCATGTTTTTAACGTTTTTTTTTTTCCGTTATTTTCACCGATCCATAACCTTAAGTGCTATTTTAAAATTCTTATTAAGGTTAAGCATGAGTGTTGACAAGGCAATGTAATTTTTACACATATATTGATCCTTGTTGTATGTTCTATAGACACTATAGATCTGGAGATGTTTATAGCTCTTGATAACCGACTTTCAGAGCAACTTGAACAGACTGAGGTTCCTTGATTGCTAGGCCTATAGTAATTTTAACCGTTTGTATAACGAAGCTGATATCTTAACTCACTTGAGCAGTTGCGAATGCAAGAGTTACTCCAAAGTAGAAGTTAGCATTGGCAGACCGGGAATATATCCACAGATGCCAGACAATGGGGCCCATCACAGATGTGATGAGGAAGAAACAACCAACAACAAACCCTTGCTGCATATCTGAAAGAATAAATTAGTGTCAGATTAAGAGAATCAATGGAGATAATATGTAATTCAATGCAAGTACAGCTGAGCTTGGTTATAATGTAATCTCGACTGCAATGACAGTAAATAAGAAGTACAGTTTTACAGTAAAACCCCGTTTCAGAATGTTGTTAGCAAGTACTGTGGACACCAACAAACAAAATGAAGTGAACGTGTTTTATCAGTATGGTGCCATTATTTCAGACAGACAATGTAATTTGGAAGAGGAAAATGCTGAACTGTTCACAATGTTATCTTTTAAGAAATAAAAGGTAGAATGCACAAAGTTTCCTTTGGAAAAAATTAGATGCTAATTTCAGAAAAATAGACGCTAAAAAAATTCAGATCCCTAGTAATTAGATATGACAGAGATTATCAATTTTTTTTAAAATAACTGTTGAGGCCAGCTCTTTAATTACAACAGACAATAGGGATATCCTGAACTAGCACCAACAGATAGCACACGTGTACTTTGAGGGATGCGATTTGCATGTGCATTTGTTTTTCGGTATATAAACTGAGGATATACGTAGTGTATTAGTATATTAAATACTCTTAAAAACAACTAAAAATGGCAAATTTTTGTAATGTTCCTATATGTAAACACCAAGGAAAGCTTTTTGTCTTCAATCAGGTCCAGAAATATTCTGAATATATGCTTTAAACCTTAAAAAATATAAGTAATTAAATTGCGCCTCGAAAGTACTAGCTATTAAATAAAAGTAATTACTTCAAGTAAGGAATTGTTGACTACAGTTTCATTTTGGAAGAGGAAAAAGAAAAATTAATAAAAACATATGGAACTTCGACAGCGAGCTATGTTAGCCTAGATTATATGCAGTAGTTGTAGGAGTCTCCGAAGTTTACGCCTGCAGTAAACTCTCGGTAAACTGGGATGTTTATCATCCAGGACGATCCCTAGTGAAATCCATTTCGTGAATAATGTTTTTAATGTACTGTATCCTAATTATTTAAACCAGGTTTTATCTTCAAATTTTCAAAATCATCCCACATAGTATTCAAAACTGCATGTCCTTAACTTACAAAACGCACGACTAATCGTGACACTACTTGCGATCATATTATATCATCCTATTAAAAATTGCATTTGACTTTCTGCAACTATAGAAAAAAATACAAGGAATTCAATCTCGATAGTCCCTTCCCTATAAAAAAAACACACATCGGTGGCTGCATATCCTGTTTTTAGCGTACGGTTCTTAAATACTAATGATTAAAGAGGGCAATGTCCCGAGCCGTGGCGTCAGGCATCCTGCCTAGGACTCGTGTTACAGAATGCGCGCTGGTTCGAGTCCTCATGGGGGAAGAAATTTTCTCATGAAATTTCGGCCAGTGTGTGGGACCGGTGCCCACCCAGCATCGTGATGCACTTGGGAAGCTACGATAGGTAGCGAAATCCAGTTGTGAATGCCAGCTATAACGGCTGGGGGGATCATCGTGCTAACCACACTATTCTATGCTATTCTGGTTGGATGATCGTCCACCTCTGCTTCGGCATGTGGGCGTGAGGCCAGCAGCCGGCTGGTCGGTCTAGGCCCTTCACGGGCTGTAGCGCCACGGATTATTATAAAGAGGGCAATATTCACCTTCGACATAGTTCCTATTTTTTTATTCGTGCACCTCGTTTTCAAAATTCTCCTTTAGGTTCATGAACATTCAATTTACTCGTATCTATATTCTGCATACTGCAGATTCCCCCACCCATCTCGGGGAATCGCTCAATATTATACAGATTTACGTTATTATTTATTGTAAATTCAATTAAATTATGATGTAAGAAAATATTGAATTATATTAAATTATACTAGGTTGTGCAAAATAATTGTAAATATAATTTTGACACGCACAGGAAACCAACAAGCGGGAAAATGTAATCAACTGTAGCATATGACATAACATAGCCCTACAACATGTTGCGCCGCATGGAATGCTCTTGCCATCTAGCGGTAAAACTTCGCATAAGATATCCCTATTAGGTATGACAGAGATTATCAAATTTTTTTTTAATAACTGTTGAGGCCCGCTCTTTAATTACAACAGACAATTGGGGTCTTCTTGTATTTATAATTACCCCCAACTTACAATTAAATAGGTGTTTCCACATAGGGAGAAGAGCTAGATAGAAGCCTACGTCTCCAAGACTAGGATATGACTTGAATATGGCCATGAGAGCTGTCAGACTAGCGGCCAACAACATCGGCTCTCCGTGAAGGCGCAGGGTGAGAGGAACTAAATACAGCAGTGCAGCGTTGATTTGAAATGCACAGATGAAGAGCAGACGGAAGTTCTCAAACATCTCCGTGAAGAAGTACCAGAACAAGCCAATGTTGGGTCTCAGGTCTGGAACATTTAAACTGAAACAGAATCCAGGAAAGCAAGATTAATGACGTCACTTTACATTACAACAATGCATAACAGAGGATTAAATACCAGAGACTGAAATCACCAAACAAAGCAGTCCCCGAAATAAGGGGCATATTCATTTGTCTCGGATTTTCAATCCAATCATTTAAAATTAATGTAGTCATTGTTTCAACATAGTTGCTACAATTGCCAATGATATGGGACTAGTGGGTATGTGTGTAGGGATGGTTTTTCAGTTTCGTTTTTCTTCATACAGATTATTGAATATGCTGTACTGTATTCAACACTTTAACAGTAACAAGGAAACATCACTCTATGTTAAGAAAACTTCCAAACAATTTATACACCATTCGAAAGAGCATCCTGAAAAATAGTGACATCTCTAATATGACATCCTGTGATGCACCTGTGAACGAGCTAGGGGAGTTAAAGAGGTGGGTGTGGGGGTCTTCACCATCCAATGGGAGTCCCTTGTAAGTTATATGTATTCGGGTATTTCCATCAGCGATTTTATAAAATGGTTGTCTCCGAAAGTCCCAAGAGAAATATGGTGACTTCATAATGCAGTATTTCATCACTTTTTATAAAACTCAACAAAATTCTGTATGTGTACTAGTGAGCCTGAAAAAAAAAACATAGTCTCTAACACAATAATTTAATATCTATGATTTAGTTAATAATAATAATAATAATAAATAATTTATAATTACTAGTTTTCTTATAACAACCTAAATTATTTTTTAATGTTTTACATGAGGGGCTCACAACCAGAGTGGACCAAGTCCACCAGTGATCAGTTTGTGGATTAATACAATCTCGGATGAAGAAAACTTGGATTTATTCATCGCTGTAACAAACAAAGTCCATAACTCATTTGTTACTCCACAGAGGGCAGCATTTTCTATGGAAGGTGAAGGTTGCTAAGCGTGAGCCAGGAACTTTGACTCAATTTCTCAAAATTATTCCAGAAGGACTTGGTCCACTCTGGTTGTGAACCCCTCACATGTTAGAGAGCTATCAAAAACTACTACAGGTTCATGATGGTTCCATTCAGTGCTTTTATTCTGGTGAAACGGTATTCTGTCACCTATTTGTTTGCATTTTTCATATGTTAATAATTATGTTTTAACATAATTTCTCTTTGAACTCTTCTCAGACATTGAAAGTTAAACATAAGGAAGGTTAAAAACGACAATATTCTCGTGCACTGGGCAATACAGTAATCATCTCCCTGTCCACTGTAATATATTCTACAGAGAGTTCCACCCCTTTTTTTCTCCAGAAAAAAAAAAGCTCTGGTTCCATGGTGATTTCAGGTTATTATGGTCCTACTTAAAAACGAAAACTTTCCTGTATTGATCATCTGTTTACTATTTTTAATTTTGTGATGAATCTCTGATTGAGGTTCTGGCTGATATGTACATCTATTGTCAGGCAGTACATCTCACTTGACGATATGTGTCAGGGGAAGAATAATTGTTAGTATACATCTGAAGTCTGATTAGTGTAATATGTAGCTAGTCGGCGATGTATGCAATGGTGGGGGAAAGGAACTGGCCACCCTACGCCATTATCTCCTGGCTTAGTTACCTCATAAGTGATGTCTTATTGATATCACTTATGAGGTTTCAACCAATAATTTTGTGAGTATAATCTGCCCTTGTATAATAAGCAGCTTTTTCAATTTAATTCCCCATGTGCTTCCATGTTCTATGCCCGGTATACAGGATGTAAACGATGTAACTGCCAAAAAATACTGTTGGTAGAGCATAAATAACTGAAGAAAAAGGTCAAATGTCGTTTTTTCTGTAACTGTTATGGTTTTCCCAGGAAAAATGTGTTTTGTAAGTTTGACGTTTTTGGAAAAGAGAATATATAGTCATTATTTTAGTCCGGGTCGGCTTACTTCATACCCTAAGGGTGAAACCTAACCATTTTTCCCCTATTACTACATATGCTAGTGGATTTTGGTGATTTTCTAGTTTGCAGGTTGAATTTTCTTTTACCAACTTCGTTTAGAATTTAGATACTGATAAATACTACAAATGGTAGTGATTTTGTAACTGTTATGTTGGCAGATGAGACAAATGTTGTCAGTACTGGAGTTCCATGAAATTAAAATTGTATTAGATTTCTTAGCTGGTTACTTGAAGCTAGTGAATTTGAACATACTAATTAATTAATATTAATACATAATAGTTATTTTATGCGTTGCATTGTGGTTATAATTCAAGACTATAGTCAGATAAGTTTTCGGAGTTAGTACTAACAATTTTACGTTATACTGGAGAATTAGCACAGTCACTTTGAACCGTGCCGTTACGTTTACCACCAAATTTAAGTAAATACACAATGTCACCAACATAAGAACATGACGTTGATGTGTGGCGTAGTTGGCGGGAGAAATTTTTTCTCTCTCTGTCTACCTCCTTCGTTCTGAACATTATTGACAGATAGCACCAC
Source organism: Periplaneta americana (assembly GCA_025594305.2). Lineage (NCBI taxonomy): Eukaryota > Metazoa > Arthropoda > Insecta > Blattodea > Blattidae > Periplaneta > Periplaneta americana. Next base: position 187,394,731 of record JAJSOF020000005.1, on the reverse strand, counting down.
TGTTAGCGACAATGTGTATTTGCGTAAATATTGCGAGTAAATTATGACGAGTGCCTTAGATGAGAGGCTCGGGACAGAAACAGTTTTGCTGTAGCGCATGCGCGACCTCTCATGCAGTGGGAGCGTGATCCTTACTTGAATTTCTTTTTGCGTGTACTTGCACATTAAATGATTGAGATCCCTCTCTTGCTCGGTTACAGGCCTTGCATTTACGAAGGTTATGTTATGTTAGCTTAGATTAGGTTAGATTAGCTTTGGTTAGGTTAGATTAGTTTTGGTTAGGTTAGCTTAGCTTTGGTTAGGTTAGCTTGATTTGATTCGTCCATGTAGTAGTTAAAATTATATAATATGACAGTTTTTGATTCGTAATATTGTTAAAAAATAATAGGCCTATAATGAAAGCGGTGAATAATTTCATGGTCCTTAAATTTTTTTCGTAAAAGGCTAGGTATTTTCTATAGGCCAGAAATAAAACAGCAACGCCGTCATAATTACGTACTTTACGCTTTGGCGAACATTAACCGGAAATTTACTTTCCGTCATTTTAATTGTATTCCGTGAAACACACCTTTTTTCCTGTTAATTTCCTTGTGATAACCTAGTTTATTATCTTATTACATCTTCATTTTCTTTTAATGCATTCAAAAAACCGCCGTTGTACTACATAAAACCTTGAACTTGACTAATGGAGGGAATTATTTAAGAATATAGTCGAATTTGACTACCACAATTTCGATTATATTTTGTTTGATATGGCTCGGTACGGCCCGGTGACTAGTGGCCAGCGAGTAGAGTCGACTATCGATATTGGTCTGCCGTGCGTATTATCCAGTTGTTCCCAATTTTATGTGGTCAAACAAAATACATTTTTAGGTTAAGTCTCGTAAATCAATTATTTAGTCAAATCAATTAATTTCATATTGCCAGACAAAATACCTAACATGTTGATCCCTTTCTCGTATAGTTTGCCTACGAAAATGTTACCAATTATTGAATTATTTAGAATAATCTTTCAACATTAAGGCAAAGTACAGTACGTAAATAAGTCATTCAGTACGTAGGATTGTGTGATATCTGGTAACAGTTCACAACACTGACAATATTTGCTGTTAAGGAACTGTTCTTACCTGATCCTCACTATAGGCTACTTTGCCCGCTATGTACGCTGTTACTCTATTGTGTATTGGTATGTGTTGGGTGCTAGGTCATTGACAATAACATTTACGTTCAGTCGAAATGGAAACAAACAATGACACTACTATCAATCTAAAAAAATGGTATTTTACGAATTAAAAATAAAATTATAAGATACAATTAAATTTTACTAGATATTTTATTCAGTAGACTGATATGTACTGCCTATATAATTTTGGCAGTTTAGTCAATTTTTTCTGACTAGTCTCTAATGTGTCCCAACTCAGTACATGGATTTTTTTGTACCCATGGCCCTTGCCACTTTTATGAATTTTGCCGCCCTTTTTATACTCCTTCAAGACAATCTATTTGTTTTACTTTATATGGATCCCAGCAATATCGCTCCATATTCCATTAGTGAACCAGAGATCTGTACGCTAAGTTCCCTTAATGTATCCAGCTGTTTGCTGACAACATGAAGTCCACTATAGTCCACTGTAGTCTATTCAGTTGTTGTTTTTCACGAGAAATGAGGGGTATTTTGATCGGTGTTCATTATAGACGCCTGTTGCTAGTAGCCAGAGTTGGGGTGTAGTCAATATATACTGCAGGGCTGTGTCTTCTGCAACTGGTACTGATGATTTTAATTTACTTCTTTTGTGGTTTATGGATGGACAGTATACAGACGTGGACAAATTATTAGCAAAATTGAAGATTTTTATTATATATTTTTACAAAATATGATTTTTCAATTTAGACTACAGTTGACATTTTTGTGTATTTCCAAATAATTAGCCAAATTGAAGATTTGTATTGTATATTTTTCAAAATTTAACTCCTCAATTTGGACTACATTGGATATTTTTGCACATTGACAAATTATTAGCAAAACTGAAAGTTTTTATTGTATATTTTTACAAAATTCGATTCTTCAATTTGGACTACAGTTAACATTTTGGATATTTCCAAATTATTAGCAAAACTGAAGATTTTTTTTTACATTTTTACAAAATTTGACTCTTTAATGCAGTTGACATTTTTGCAAATTTACAAATTATTAGCAAAATTGAAGATTTTTATTATATATTTTTACAAAACTTGACTCTTCAATTTAAACTACATTTGACATTTTTGCATATTTCTGTCTACTGTAATGATGGAAATATGCAAAATTGTCAACTGTAGTTTAAATTGAAAAGTCAAATTTTGTAAACAGAATTATCATAATAATCGTCAATTTTGTTAATAATTTGTCCACGTCTGTAGAAGAATGTGTTCCAGATCTTCATCATGATTATTACACCACAGACAAGTAGGATTATCAGAAATGTGAAATCGGTGTAGGTACAATTGAGTGACAATGTGACCTGTTCTGACTCTTGTTAAAAATGTTTGAACATGTCTGGGCAAGTTTTTGTACATTTCCAGGTCATTTGGTTTCTTTTGTACAGACTGTAAAATTTTTCCTTTGTCAGAAGAGAGCCAATTATTTAACATTTACAGAAAAATCATCTTTGTGAATGAATAAATTTGTTCCAGTTTGCACACTATTGTAGCATACTTACATGAAGCCATAAGTTGCATGAAGGAATTCCCAGCCGCCTGCCAGTTCTGACGACACATACAACAGAAGTACTAAAGCTGCTAAAAATGTCAGGACTGTCAAAACAAAGGAACTAGCTCGTAGAGGTTGCTTCCCTTGTAATGTCATGCTCCGTTCTGACTGTGCAATATATATTGATGCTGGCACCAATAACGTAGCAGGGTACAAAGATTGCAATGTTGCAAGGGCCAGCATGCAGCAGCAAGCTACCCTCTGACCTAGAGATGAAGCAAGGAACAAATGCATTACATTCAAGTCACTACAATTTATAACATCCTTTCTTATATATTCTTTACTTCACTTTAAATGTAATATAAGTTTAGTTTAGGGTGATGTCTTATTTTTAATGGAATTGTCCCTTTTTTTTTTTACTCTTGTCTCAACAAAAATATGTTGTTTTCTAATGCCAGGCGTTTGACAATAAAGTCATTTGACCTCTTGCACTCCAATATTTTTCAAAGATATTGTCATGGTCAGCCACTGAAGCACAGATTTTGAGATGTTCCGAATCCATTTCTTGGTTTGAGTTGCACAATGGGCAGTTAGGGGACTGATATATTCCAATTCTATGCAGGTGTTTGGCCAAACAATCATGGCCTGTTGCCAATCTAAATGCAGCTACAGACGATTTTCGTGGTAAATCGGGAATTAACTGTGGATTTTGATGCAGAGAGTTCCATTTTTTCCCTTGAGATTGTGTTATCAAATTTTGTTTGTTGAAGTCCAAGTATGTAGATTTAATAAATCTTTTCACAGTCAACAAAAATATAAAAGGACGTATATTGTGCCGTTCTTTTACTCATTGGATGAAGATAAAAAATTCGTCTTCTGGAATGTCTATCAAGTAAAATCAGAATACAAACACTATTGAAAGAACTAAAAGGTGAAGGTTTATTTAATATTTATAAAAATGGTTTAGGCCTACTGCTTTGAAAGCTGTGGAATGTTTAAGCTAGATTACATTACACACTGCTCTAAACTGGAAGAAAATATATGAGTGTCTGAAGTGCATATACTATGGATGAAAACCTTATGATTGTTTTGTTAGAAGATAAACTCTTTGACGAATCACTCATAAATAAGTTTGAAAAGAAGAGAAGTAAATGGAATTCTGATACTGAGCCTGAAGAAAAGTGGCCAAACATGTTTAAAAGTCTTACTAAGTGAAAAAAAATATCTTTTGAAAATATTGTTATTCTTCTATGAAGCCTCACTTCAGTCACGTGCTATTGTTTACATTAGGATTTTTTTTACAGCGAAAAGATTATACATCAAATGCCAGGAAAGCCTCAAGTCATACATAAACTGCTAAATGTTCACTATAAGTAATAATCTTATCGAAGCCAACTTCTAATATTTGATGCATGCATCAGATTTTATTATTGAATTGTTATGTATAAAAATATCACGTACTGTCCTAACAGAATAAAATCTTAAATTTGAATCAGTAGAATCTGAATAATAAATAATAATGATAAAATACAAACCTTTGATCATTAATAAGAACGTAAATGCAAGACAAAGGTTGGCAAATACTGTCGTAGTCTGCCCCACACAGCTGAATATGATGTAAGGGTTGAAGAGATACGCAGACGCAACGTAGACTGGAGGCAAAAGCAGGTCGGACTGTTTGAGGAGCAGTGCGTCTGCATCTTTGGCATACTTATCCTTTTCTCTGATTTGTCTTGAAGACTGAAAAGGAGCAATCAACTTGATAAAAAAAAGTGTATGTATACTAAGGTAGGTGTCCCTGATATGGCCATGCTAATGTTTGAGAATTTTTCTAGCTGCTATTTTGAAAAAAAAATGTAAACCACTTTTTTCTTACTCGTTCTCAGTCTAATGGACTTTCTTAAAACAATTTCCTTTCCCCATAAAAATAGGTTTAATTGTCCAAAAAGTCCCAAATTCCAAAAGTCTACCTAGTGGCCATATCAGGAACATGTGCACATGATATGGCCACCCTTGTTCCATGTTCTACAAATCGTGATTGTTTTCAGTCTGATAGCGCAGTTGTGCTTAAAATTAAATAATTTTGGTGTAAAATGAATAAACATGACACTTAACAATCTTTTTTATAATTCAAAAGTGTAGTCAAAACAGGTTTTTCCATAAAAATTAAGTTGTTTTTCTTAAAATACAAAATTTTTGCGTAATCCCAGCTATAAGGCATGTAAATTTGTCAGGTGAAAAAATAAAAGTGAAATGAACTTGATATGGCCATGGTGCATTTGATATGGCCATATCAGGAGCAGGTAAGCTTTCACGAAAATCGTTTGATTATGAACAACTCGTAAAAGATACGCCATGAACGACAACACCAAACAACAGAACATTAAAAACTGAATGGAGTACGATGGTTTTCATGAAACAAGTCTTTGAAAAACATGCATAAAACAAAGGAGACTTACCAGAGAAAAATAAGAAGAGGTCACATGAAAACCGCAAAACAGGCAACTGACGCCATATTGCTCAACCTGACTGGATGGAAAACGATCAAGTGACATACCAGGATGCCCTTTCACTGGATGCTGCTGCAATTTAGCGGATTTTTTGGCTAACTAACTCACAATAGGAGGGTGGCCATATCAGGAACATGGCCATAACAGGAGCACCCACCTTATATACAGGTTGACCATTAATTACGAACATTAAAGTGGCACACAGTATTCCACACTGCAAAACTAATGATTTCATATAAACTACAGCCAGAACCATTTTATCGAAATGTAACATTGCTTGATGGTCATGGTGGGGACTTGCAATATTCAAGCAGCATTAGACGATGAGAAAACACTCTACACCAGAGGTCTGCATCAGACGTTTTTGCTCGAGCACCAAGTAGTTCATAGCATAATCCGATAGGTAGCGCACATGCATGATGGGTAAAATTGTCACGAGCGATAAATCCTCGAATGGTATAAGCCGAGCATTAGACATTCGTTCTTGTTACAGTGATGAACTGTGTAGTAACATCATAGATGTTTATCATTTCAAAACTTTGCAATGTTTAACTAACCTCTCCATAGTACAACTACAAAACTTGCTTTAAAATGTAATATAAATGTTGTAGGTAAATGGTTTTTTTTTCCCCACACAGGAGTAGTTGTTGTTTTCTAATGCCAGGCGTTTGACAAAGTCATTTGACCTCTTGCACTCCAATATTTTTTTAAAGATATTATTTTGAGTTGCACAATGGGCAGTTAGGGGACTGATATATTCCAATTCTATGCAGGTGTTTGGCCAAACAATCATGGCCTGTTGCCAATCTAAATGCAGCTACAGACGATTTTCGTGGTAAATCGGGAATTAACTGTGGATTATGATGCAGAGAGTTCCATTTTTTCCCTTGAGATTGTGTTATCAAATTTTGTTTGTTGAAGTCTAAGTATGTAGATTTAATAAATCTTTTCACAGAGTAATATGTAGATTTAGTAACAGGTCTGTAAGTAGCAGTGCTGCCCTTCTTTGCTAAAGCATCCACATTCTCGTTTCCCAGGATTCCACAATGGGATGGTATCCATCGGAATACAATTCTTTTATTGAGTGATATTAATTGAGAGAGCATTTTAATTATTTCTGCTGTTTGAGATGGTGTGTGTCTAGAGACTATTGATAGAATAGCTGCTTTGGAGTCTGACAATATAACACATCTTCAGATGTACAAAATTATCATGGAGCAAAAAGGCTCGAATGTGCTGGTGGACACTTCCAACATCCCCTATGAAGTCTAATGTGTCAATGTCCGTGTGTGAAATACAAAGTTGTCCTTGTTTAGATTTTTCACTGTCAGCATGATAATGCAGCAGTTCTGGCTGTATGTAATTCTGTATGTAGGCCTATATCGTTTGTTTTGCAGTGTAGAATACTGTATACCACTTTAATGTACATAATTACCGATCACCATGTATATAAAATATTAGCGATGGTACCAGAATTGCTTCTCTGGGGAGACAATGATGCATTTTTAACAATCTACTGTATAACAAATATTAGGCCTACTTCGAGTAGCTAAAGCAGAAATGTTCATAGTCTCATGTATTTCTTTCTTTGAAACATTGTTATATTTTCATTGAAAATATTATGTCTGCATTACTTAAGGGGATTGGGTAGTGATGCCTGTGCTATTAAAAAATTTCAGTACGAAAGTTTAGTTCAATATTTCTAAGCTTTTAGTGTTCAGAATGGAATAAAAATTTTCATGCTTATACAATCACTCATTCTGAATTCAGTGGTATAAAATACAACTAATTAGTTTCTTATCCAAGTGCGAAAGAAAGGCACTAACTGATAACCTGTTTTCCCACTTTGCTAAAAGTACTCAATCTTCAGGTGCATATTACTTGCTGCAGTCTTCACTCATAAACCTTGTATTTTGTTAAGTTAACCGGTAGTATACAGTGTAAATTCTAAAGCAAAATTTAGTTGAATATTTCATCCCTAGTGAAAAAGAAAAAATATTGAACTTTGTTTAACATTTTTTTGCAATTTTTTCAGTGCATATATATATATGTGTGTATATATATGTGTGTGTGTGTGTGTGTGTGTATATATATATATATATATATATATATATATATATTTTTCGTGTTATGTGTGCGATATTCTTAAACCCGTAGGTCTACTGTGTAGAACACAGGTGGCAGAAAACACTGTAAAAATTTCATGTAAATGTATTCGGTAGTTTGAGAGAAAAGTGCACTTAAGTTTGAAAATGTCAACTTCTGGAAAACTACATTTAAAAAAAGGATGTATGAATTACATGCACTGCCATATTTAAAGACGCTATTTCAAGGGCTTATATTCAGAACTACCCCTTACAATTTTTATACTTTTTAAAGAGCAAGTTTTGTACTTTTTTTAAAGCATAAATAAAAATCGGATTTTTGAACCCTAATCACTACCTGGTTCCCTTAATATCTGGAATGGCAACAATTACTTCTAGGCTTACTACTAGAAACTGATGTCACAGATATCATTTGGGCATTCATGTACATATATGATATCTGGAAACAGTTTTTGGTGTTCAATGTTTTAAGTTTAAAAATTACTTAATAACCTGCTATTACAACATACTCCACAGTTCTGTCGCATGTCCAGCAGTATCTATACACATACCAGTTCTGTCATGAAAGATTGTGCTGTGTGGTACAACACATGCGCAGTAAGTAGATCACAGGCAATGAAGATGATCCCTATCCATTGAGGTATATGATTTATCATTTTTTCAAAGATAATTAGTCCCAAAGGAGTTTCATGAAACATATCACCCAGATATGGGTTTATCCCTTCGTTATACAAGTAAGCACCTTCAGTTACTGAAAACAAAAAAATAGATTAGAAGTGTAGAATATATTTATAACAGGAAAATAAGAGCTATGTATAACAATACAGCATTATTATTTTATAAATATGGAAAACTGAGGAGAGGGAGAGAGGAATGCATAGCTTATTTTTACACATGCGTTTATAATACAAAGCGAAACATACTTAAAGGTTCTTCAATATTGGTATTGAAGTAGAAATTTCACAGTTTACCTTTTTTCCATGAATTTAATGGTGTCGAAATCTCGACACGATCGCCAATAATCTGTTTATAATCTGAATTAAGTAACCAGTATCGAATAAAGCCGGCAACGGCATATTCCAAGTATACCAAGTTTTCCATAGGATCTTGTATAGGTTAACTGATTCTGATTTTATAGGTTAGGGAAAGCAAAACACAGATTAAACACAAAGCCCTAGTTATTAACACGTCGTCACTTCGGTTTCTTATATTCCATTGGTAGTCCTTATATACATCACTTTAATAGAATCATTTTTTCGTGAACTGATAAAGCACACACCCTCTTACATTTCAACAAGTAAACCATGTAAACAAAATACTATAGGTAGCGCGCAGTCAGTACTGGTAACAAGCACAAATGTAATATCTCGCCCGCCACAAAACCCGTCACCTGTCAAAGCCATTCTTTTCCCGACCGCTACGTGTTGGCAACAGTGGATAAATCGAATATCAATATTCGATAATCGATTTTAGAAATGGTTCGGAGACAATACGATATTCAATTTAAATAATAGTATATTCGAATTTGATTTACGAAATAATTGTAAATTGAAGAGAAAAAAATAGTAAAATGCGTAATGTAATTTGATGTGCGGGAAGAATGAACGCAATATGTTGCAGGAAACGGTTTTTTTTTGTGAAATTCAACACAACAGGTGAGCAATTAATTAATACTTTTGTTTTTAATATCTGATATTTTATTTTCTATTTAAAATGGGTACTTTTACTGCAGTACTTAGAATGTGAGTACACACATTTTGTGGAAGATTTGAAAGAGTTTGTTATCTTTATAAAGTAATACTGTAGTTCACTAAAAAGTTGTTCTATCATACATTTTTGAAATTAAAATTCACATTGGAAATATTAAAAAGTAACATGGACTGTAAGATCCGTGACCAATGTTAACACAGTAGTGAATGACATTCATTGACAATGCAAGTATGAAAGACGGTCAGTAGTAAATGATTCTGGTCCGTCTTCCTTGCCATGTATGAAGGAGTTGTGTAGATTAATAATAATAATTTTAATTACCTCTGTATTAAATAAATAATAATACTTACTGGCTTTTAAGGAACCCGGAGGTTCATTGCCGCCCTCCCATAAGCCCGCCATCGGTCCCTATCCTGAGCAAGATTAATCCAGTCTCTACCATCATATCGCACCTCCCTCAAATACCATCTACGTCTCGGCCTCCCCAAAGGTCTTTTTCCCTCCGGCCTCCCATAATAATAATAATAATAATAATAATAATAATAATAATAATAATAATAATAATAATGCTGTACGAGACTACGACACTATAAGAACCCGTTGCTTGTCGGAATTGCAAGTGAGCAGAGATGAGGCTACAGGATCCGTGAAACAATTAAGACAACATCTTCGGTACCGTGAATTTAAAACCTGGTGTGCATACCCTCAGAAGGAAAAGGAGTTGTATTGTTTGAAGAAGTACCTGCAGCCAACTCGTGGATCATCAAGCATGAAGGATTATCAAGTTCTGAGTGGAGAGATATGCTAAAAATGACTGCGATGGTGGCACCAGTACGTTCTCTCCCTGGTCGCTCTACAGGCACAACCCATTGTAGGCAATGCAGTGAGTATGAAAGTTTACCACATGTGCTTGGGAGTTGCCCACAGGGAGAAGTACTCAGAATAAAACGTCACAACATCATACGTTCTATGATCGCAGATGCACTTCGATCCAAAAATCTAGACGTTCACGAGGAAGTTCATTGTATTGCTGATGGTGGAAGCAATCGTAGGATCGATATCATAGCTATAAATAGAAATAAACAGACAGCCGAAATAATTGATCCTACAATCAGATTTGAATTTTCAGCCACTCAACCATCTGAAGTGAACGAAGAGAAAAAGAAAATCTACGAGCCCACGATTCAGTACCTATCGGCGAAATACAACACTGAAAAAATCATAGTTACCGGTCTCTTCTTCGGAGCGAGAGGCACCATTCCGAAAGCCTTTGAAAAGTGGAGGGAAAAATACAAGCTGACGAGAGCTCTTCAAGATGCCATCGTCACCACCATAATAAAATTTTCTGTAGCGTTATTTCGTCAGCATCTTTATGGCGTACATTCAGTTTAAATTATGTTTGGTTCTATTTTTTTTTCGTATGTCTTAATCAATTTTGTCTGAAACCTGTTTATATAATTTTTAATTTTTTTGTGAGCTATTCTGTGTCACAGGGCAAACCCAAAATATTGGGTCAGACCAATAAATAAATAATATTAATAATAATAATAAATCATCGTCAGACTGTGGAACTTTATGCACTAAAAACCTTATAACTATGTAGTAAATACTGTGAAGTAAGTACTGGTATATGCAGTAAAAATAAATTTGAGATAAGTTATTTGGGTCAATAATAATATATACGAAAATAATTTAAGATAATAATTATCATCATGTTTATTAAATATATATTTTTTCTTTTCCTTTAAATGTTCTTATTAGTAATTTTATTAGGCCTATTATGTTTCATTATAATGTTCTTATTAGCAATATTGGTAGACCTATTAGTATTCTTACTAATAATTTGAACTGATAACTTTTTTTTTTACTTTCTTCGTCTTTCTGCGTGGAATACTTATTTTAATTAATTTTTTTAAATGATTTGTTTTATGTCGCGGGTTGTTTCAACATGCTCCTGATAATGTATAAGATGTGCGTAGACTAGAAAAAATTGTAACAGAAATTTCTACCGAATATTGTAGGTGCCCACTTCAACGTTCCGGTTTTTTTTAATTGGGTTATTTTCGACGCTGTATCAACATCTAGGTTATTTAGCGTCTGAATGAAATGAAGGTGATAATGCCGGTGAAATGAGTCCGGGGTCCAGCACCGAAAGTTACCCAGCATTTGCTCGTATTGGGTTGAGGGAAAACCCCGGAAAAAACCTCAACCAGGTAACTTGCCCCGACCGGGATTCGAACCCGGGCCACCTGGTTTCGCGGCCAGACGCACTGACCATTACTCCACAGGTGTGGACCCGTTCCATGTTAAAAAAAATTAGGATGAACATGCTTTCTTTCAATTAGGCAACAAATTTTATGCAGTTTGCATACCAATGATTTAAATAGGATATCATATAAACATTTTTTTTCTTAAATTCGTAAAGTGGGGAGGTACACCATTGGCCTGCAAAAATTTAGTGAAATTACAGACGTGGACAAATTATTAACAAAATTGACGATTTTTATGATAATTCTGTTTACAAAATTTGACTTTTCAATTTAGACTACAGCTAACAATTTTGCATATTTCCATCATTACAGCAGACAGAAATATGCAAAAATGTCAACTGTAGTTTAAATTGAAGAGTCAAGTTTTGTAAAAATATATAATAAAAATCTTCAATTTAGCTAATAATTTATAAATTAGCAAAAATGTCAACTGCATTGAAGAGCCAAATTTTGTAAAAATATAAAATTAAAATCTTCAGTTTTGCTAATAATTTGGAAATATCCAAAATGTCAACTGTAGTCGAAATTGAAGAATCGAATTTTGTAAAAATATACAATAAAAACCTTCAGTTTTGCTAATAATTTGTAAATATGCAAAAATATTAAATGTAGTCCAAATTGAAGAGTTAAATTTTGAAAAATATACAATACAAATCTCCAATTTGGCTAATTATTTGGAAATACACAAAAATGTCAACTGTAGTCTAAATTTAAGAATCATATTTTGTAAAAATATATAATAAAAATCTTCAATTTTGCTAATAATTTGTCCACGTCTGTATATATTTTTTTATATCTCAGCTACTACAGAAGCTAAATGAACAGAACTTTTCATGCTTAATATACATACATTACACTTTATAAAACATTATTCAGAATATTAAAATAGCTAATAATTACGTGTAAAAATAATAATGAAATTTGCATAATTTTTATAACAGTAAAGCAATTGCATAATAAAATCTAAATTCTTTAAATATCTGCATGATTCTTTTACAGAAATATTCTAAAGATTTAGGCCTACATCAACAACATAGTGTAGGATCTTTTATCTGTTCCTTCCCAAAACACGCTATGAAATGTTTACTATAAAACAATTTTTATCTCGGAAAGAAAGGAAAAACGAGCAAAATTGTATGGAACTTTTTTGTTTGAAATATCTCAAAGAATAACCCTCTGAAATTAATTATATTATTTACATTTCACCCTGTATATATTCATCTGTGTACTTACCTCTCAGTGCAGCTTGGGTTTCAATTTTGGGAAGATTCAATACTTGTAGGACAAAGTGATTGTGGCGCAATGGGTCTGATCTTGAGTACTTTGTTCACTCTTGTCAACTTATCATTTGTTATTGTCTTTGCAAGATATTCTCGCCAAGTCACTGAGCTTCCCAGTTTTGCAGAGGCCTATCACTGCAACTATTAGGTTGTGGTACTCGTTTTTAGCAATAGGTATACTCCTCATTTCCACCTTCCTCTACTAATGTTTTTAGCATGTTTTAGTTTTTAAAATTAATTATCTAAATTCCAGTCCCCAGGGTCAAACTTTGAGAGCTTACCTTTCAAGATAAAATTGAAACAACTATAAAGAAATTAAAAGTGTGTTTTCAGTGACCTGTCAATCAAGTATTCCATTGATTTTCCAGTCAGTGACTTTCTAGCAACAAATGATGTGATAGTATTGGATTTAAATTAAAAGAGGATCTAGATATACACAATTTATTTGCTGATGATCATGTCATGGTTAGCTCAGATGTAGAAGACGTTAATTATATGGGTAGAAAACTAGAGGATGAATATTCAAAATGGAGACTAAAAATTAATTATGGAAAAACAGAGTATGCATGGATCCTCTGATGATCTGGAAATAAATGGAAAAAAAAATTGGAGCAGTGCAAAGAAATGGATCATCTGATTTGAATATAGAAAGAAGAATCATTGAAACAAAGGAAGTAATTCCTATACTTAATCCAATCGTATGGAGTAGAAATATTATTAAAAAACTAAAACATTAATATATAAAACAATAGTCAAAAGCATTGTATGGAGCTAAAGCTTGGACACTTAAACAAAAACATATAAATGGTATGATTGTTTTATTTATTTTAGTAGTTTATTTTATGATGCTTTATCAACATCAAAGGTTATTTGGCGTCTGAATGAGATGGTGATAATGCCGGTGAAATGAGTCTGGGGTCCAACATCGAAAGTTACCCAGCATTTGCTCATATTGGGTTGAGGGAAAACCCCGGAAAAAACCTCAATCAGGTAACTTGCCACGACTGGGAATCAAACCCGGGCCCCTGGTTTTGCGGCCAGACGCGCTGTTACTTCACAGGTGTGGACGGTATGATGGTTATAGAGATGGATTATCTAAGGTGTTTGACAAAAATTTCAAGAAGGGGGTAATACTATGATAAGATAGAAGAAATGCAGCTAAGATGGTACAAGCATGTTTGAAAAGAGAAAGTAGATTAAACAGAGAAGCCCTAATTTAGAAACCAGAAGGAAGAAGGAAGAGAGGTAGAATGTTAAATGTTATGTTTTATTTAACGACGCTCGCAACTGAAGATATGAATTTTGTCCCGCAGGAGTTCTTTTACATGCCAGTAAATCTACTGACATGAGCCTGTCGTTTTTAAATGCCATCGACCTGGCCCGGGATCGAACCCGCAACCTTGGGCATATTAGATCATTGTAGAGATGGGAACGATATATCGGTTTTTACGAAATACCGATATTTTCGTTTCGATATAGCGATATATCGATATCGAAATTTTGATTCAATTTATCGTATAATATATCGGTTTTCTCATAAATTTATCGATTTTTTTTTGTGGAATTATCATTATCAACAACAGCAAAATCCACACTGGACAACTCCGATAATTCCCTAGAGATGGCGCTACTGAAGGTGGACAGTTACATAATTGTGCAACCTCACTCAATACCTTGTTCTAATTGGCTGGACTGGAATTCGAATTCAAACTGTTTAATATGCAGCACCAAATTCAAAATGTAGCGTGTGCGAACGTGAGACAGACGGAAGGTTTATCTACTGCTGTTGTAATATTGTTATTAATGTTATCCAAGGGAGGAGCAACTCTCGCCCTGAAAGGGAACCGTCTGACCTCAAAACCGGTATAAAAACTTTTATTTCTATATTCTGAAATGAAAGAGAAACAAGGATTTAATACATTTGTTCACATCTATGATTTCTATGCACGACCTAGTACTGACATTGTTTTCTTTTATATCTTTTACTGCATAAAAATTGTATTCCTATAATCATCACCATTGTTGTTTGGAATGTTGGATAGTAACAATAACTTGCAATGGGAACTTACTATAAGGATTGTATCAAATCAAAGTTGAAGTTTATTAAAACTTGTAAAATTCTAAGTACGGTTTACTTACATTTAAAATGATTACGTTGTTAGATAGAAAAGAGCATTATATCTGTGTCCTGGATTGAATCCTATATAACATTAGAATAATTGAATCGTGTTCCAATATCAAATACTCAACCATGTAGAGTTCACTTAACTCTTTCCCACTATATCATTTAAGCTCCCTTGCCTACACTATAATTTTTATTTAGGTTAGACCTACATCATATGATATTGAAAATGTATTGTTTATTGTTACAATTTTACATTTATGCTTTTGACTGTTATGATGTTAATTTCAATGGTAAAAAGGAATATTAAAATTTAAATAATTTTATTGTAATACAGTAAATGTAGCCTGAAAATGCAATTTGCTTACGGAATAGCGATACATCAATAATTGTTCGATATATCGCTATATTTTCTGTGATATATATCGTTCATCAAAATTAGGTTTGCAATATATTGCAATATCAATATATTGATATTTAATTTATTTCTTCCATCACTACACACATGGGCTGAAGAAATTAAGATTATGCAGGTTTCTTTTAAATCTGACAGATGAAGACTAATAGATCTAGAGAACTGGAGAAAGAAGATACCTTTTGGCTGGGGAAACCTGTGTTATCACAGAAAATACCTTTGTAAAAATAGTCTGCCCATCAAAGAAGAAGAGAAGCTGTTAGAATTGTCTTCTAATTCTTGCTTAAAAGTCGTGTTTTCTACGAAGACACTCTTGGTTGTATGCACCATTCATGAATCCAAACGTTCCCCAAATTGCAATAAATAAAACACTTAATGCTATTTGCATCAACATACTTTTGTGAGTATACTTTTCCTGCTTTGATTTTCTTGAAGAACAAAATGTAGAAGTGAACTTAATGTGGAAATAGACTTGCGACTTAGTAATCTACAAAATTGAGCGAGATCCGAAAACTGTTAGCTGCAAAGTAAAACTATTTCATTGACAATCTTATAGTAAACCTAAAAAAATGATTTTATTTTTCACAGCAAAGACATGCTACAACCTGAAATAACTTTGTATTGATGTATTTTCAGATTATATTCAAAATTGAAACTAAATTTTATATCAGTTTATTAAGGATGCTTAATTCATTACATAATTAGGAACTTAAAATCCAGACGTTTGAGATGGGCAGGGCATGTAGCACATATGTGCGAATCCAGAAATGCATATAGAGTGTTAGTTGGGAGACCGGAGGGAAAAAGACCTTTAGGGAGGCCGAGACGTAGATGGGAGGATAATATTAAAATGGATTTGAGGGAGGTGGGGTATGGTGATAGAGACTGGATTAATCTTGCACAGGATAGGGACTGATGGCGGGCTTATGTGAGGGCGGCAATGAACCTTCGGGTTCCTTAAAAGCCATTTGTAAGTAAGTAATTCATTACATTATCAAAATATTTAATGAGTATAACATGTCATGGACCTAAATTATGCATAACTTTTTAAGGCATCTGTATGACTTTTAAGGGGTCTGTGACATTCAAAATGTTGGGAACTGCTGTTCTATGACGTTTATAAAACTTAAAAAAAATACACATGTGTAAATTTTCATAATTATATAAAAAAGAAGTTCAGTTCTAATTGAACAAATTTTAGCAAATCAAAAAACATGACTGTCGTAATCCAAGACAGGAAGTGAAAAACAAAAGAAAGCTCTATAATTCTTTTTCAATGAAATGGTTTGTAGTAGTTATTTACATTATGAGTATCGTAATGTTTTATAGTACAATATTAGTTTGATAACTAGTCAAGTATTTTAATATGAAGTTACGATAAGTATATCGTACAACATTTTCTCCACTTTGATAAAGCATTGATTTTTAATAAAAGTTTTTTTTTTAATTTAACACATGCGACATTTACAATCTGTCTACAAGAGACAATAAGTAAATATTATCAAAGAATGTGACATGAGTGGAGATGTTATCGCATGACAACACTCCAAAAGAAAAATAACAATGAATAAAAGTAATTATATTATTTTTATTAGTTTTGAACATGTCTTCTCCTGTGATAGGCAATTGTTTATGTTTGTTTTATTAGTTTTGAACACGATAGGTTTTTGTTTATAACAGAAGAACAGCAGTACTAGGAGAAATAAACAAACTCTTTTATCCTCCAAAGGCATTTCAGCGCCTGGTCATCCTCCTAAAAGAGAATAAAAACTTCCTCTATGTAAAGCCAAAGGTCGTCTGTCAGAAACCATAGACGTGTAAGTCACCTGAAACGAAAACTCATTAAAACAAAAGACATGGGTTTGTGGATTGATTCAGTATTCAGCATTTATATATACTCAAATTAACATATTTTATTATATTTATAAAAGAACACATTTAATGTAAGTTAAAGTAATCTTTTCAACAAAAAACTAATAATGCATTGAACATACTATATATAAAACATGCATATAAAATAATCCAGCTGTATATTGCTCCATGCATCAAAGATTTTAGTTAAAATTTTAAGGATACACAAATAAGTTGTGAGTATCCATAAGTAAATGGAAACATTTTCATAACATGATTATTGTAGGTATATTCTTACAACACATATAAAGATACAAGCAAAAATGGATCCGACTGCAGAGAAAATTCGTTTGAGTCGAGCTTTCAGTACAGTAACATATAATATCAATAAGAAAAGAGAAAACTAGTTCGTTTGGGTATACTACAAGTATGTGATTCAACAAATGTTTGCAAGGTATCACTTTTTTTATGGTTCATACTTCTGTGAACTAATTTGTTCTAGTTAAATAAATATGATATTAACATAATATTGTAAATGATAAGCTTGACAACAGTTGATGAATCATTCACAAATTTCTGGTTATGTTCTTTATATTACTAATACAGATTACATATGAGATTTATTTTTCCACAAATCTGTGTAAAAAAATGTAAGAAAATATGTCATCAGTCAAATTGTTACAAGTACATTGGTCTTATGAGAGAATACAAAGCGAGATGCTAAACATACAAAGATGTGCTCACCAGTACAGTCTGGCAGATGAGTCTCTTGCCCGTCTGTGATGACACTTTCTATTCATACAACATTAACTTGATGTTTTAGCTTTAAAACTCTTAAATATTACAGTCCCTCCATTTATCACAAAGATTGAAATACAAGTACGATATTCTTTAAGGATTACTGGTACAGATCCATCCTTGAATCTGTGCACTCAATGTTTCAGAGTCTGATATGTGCGAAAAAAAAAAAAAAAAGTATGTAAAAGAAAGACATAGAGCATTGTGTGCATGTGTGCAAGAACTTTGTATTCTTGGTAACTGTTATAAGAAAACATCGTACCAGTATTCTTTTGACTACTGGGTGTTCAGTTCAAAATGTGTCTTGGCTCGCTGTATGCCGTCATGTGGCTAGCTGATGAGCCTAGAGAATTCAATCTTCCTACACTTCCGCAACTCAGGTGTATAATCTAAGAGGCAGATAAGTTGGCTAGCAAGTACGGCGTTCATTCTGAAGAGTACGTGCTGATACGTACGGTAACGCCGGTAGTGGCAGGAATGTGAACTGTTTGGAAATACGTACTGTCGGGATATGGGGAGAGGGTTAAGACGATTACTTACGTATTTGTTGACATTAACTTCGACGGTCAACATGGACACGGAGCATTTGATTTGTGTTGTGGAATGTTACCGTACGCAACCGATGATAACAAATACCCTGCATACGACTTGCCGGCGCAAAACACAGTTCGAAAGAGGTTATGGTAGCACACAGACCGTACAGACCGCCATCTGTTGCTACGACGTTCAAGTTATACCGTACACGTTCTCAAGTTCAGATTGA
Organism: Periplaneta americana; assembly: GCA_025594305.2. Taxonomy (NCBI): domain Eukaryota; kingdom Metazoa; phylum Arthropoda; class Insecta; order Blattodea; family Blattidae; genus Periplaneta; species Periplaneta americana. Next base: position 187,376,218 of record JAJSOF020000005.1, on the reverse strand, counting down.
AGACCGCCTTAAATAATAGGCAACTTCTCTAACATATAAACTGAAACTCGCTTCAAATCTGTGACCCAACAACAGTGACGTCATGACACACTTTGAAATGAACACCCAGTATATGTACCTTTAAAAACGTAATTTCCGGCTTTCAAATATTTGAGGCGGTCAGAAGCAAAGGGGTGTAAGTGCACTTACTTTATTTTCGAGAAATGTAATTAAAAGTTATTAAGCATTTGTAAATTGCGTGAAGTTTTAATTTTAAATGTTAATGTGTGATGTGGTTAAAAGATAATATATTCCTTTACCACTGAAATTTTAAATGCTTTAGTTTACCCTGGAGGCAATTAAATCATTTTTTAGAAATGTCACTTACACCCCTTTGCTTCTAACAGCCTCGCATATAAGAATTATAAGGGGAGGTATACCTTTTGCTAGTATAACTGAGGTGTTCTCTGGAATAAGAACTTAACTACAAAATCTTGAATTTGAGATACAATGCATCAAACATTTTAGATCTGGTATAACAGCGTTGCACAAAACGGCATTCAAATATTTCTAGGGGATGCTGTGTTTGTTGGAGGGATATAATAATATCTTGTCAAGAGAGAGATGTGTTACTTATGAAGGCCATGGATCTGTGAAATTCCTAACTTCTACATTTTTACACAAATTAATCTGAAACATTTACCACATATATTTCTTACTATGTGGACATGCAATACACAGATTTTTTTCACTTTGATATTCCAATTGATTTTTGTTGCTTTTTAATACTGAATTATAATTGTCCCAATTTTCAAAGTTTAATAATTTTTCTTTAAATTGATATTCAATTTATTCCAAGAGATTGGCTGCTGGCCTCAAATATGACACATGATTTTGACATTTTCCAACCAAATTATCTTTTGAGAAAAAAATATTTACCTTTTCAGTTGTTAGTTTTTCAACTTTTTAAAACTTATCACATCCTCAACACATGGTGATTTGAATACCCCGTAACTGGCCGAAATTTTGAACTTCCCCAGAGGATTCGAACCAGAACATTTTTCAACGAAAATCCTAGGCAGGATGCCTTAGGCCATGGCACTTTTTTTTAAATAGATGGATTAAATTTGGTATTCAAAGAATGATTTTTTTATGATAATTTATTCCTCTATCTATAAAATATGACACATGATTTTGAAATTTTTCCTAAATATGATTTTCTGAAAAATTTACCTTTTCAGTTGTTAATTTTTCAGTTTTTAAAAACTTATCACATCCTCAACATATGGTGATTTGAATGCTTTCAATAGCAGAAGAAAATACATGTCAATTTACTTCACATACTTTTGTGGGTTTCTGTGCAAAATTTCACTGAGATTGGAGAAAAACTGCATTCATTAGAGAATTTTGAATGTTACAAAATGTTGAAAATTGAAAAATAAAAAAAACGCGTATCAAGGTACAGCATGTATATGATATATACTATCGATATTCCTCCTTCCTATACAGGTCTACCACACACATTTTCTCCAACATAACAGCGCGAAATATTAACTGAATGAAAAGTAAAATTAGTTAGAATGAAGAACAAAGTCTGTCAGAATGACAGCTGAGTGTCAGCCCTTTAAGGGCTGCATCTCCACACACGTGCTGGTCCCTTTAAATTCGTCCTGAGGGGCTTTAAATTGTCATAGGGCCAAAATGAGCACAGATTTAGAAAATTGGAACGTTATTTTATTTTTTAAGTTAAAACAAAATTTCCATTTTTTAATAGTTTTTTTTTTTTTCATTATTTTCACCGATCCATAGCATTAAGGATTCAATATAATATGCTGGAAACTGAAAACAGTGTAACATACATTAAGTTGTTGTTCCAAAGAATGCCTCAATTTTACTATACTTTACTTTTTTTTTTCTCATAATCTCTAGGTCTTTTGAAAATAAAAATTAGCATGCTTAATATACACGTCTCTAAGTCACTAAGAAATTCTAATGTTTTTGAAAACCTAGTAGTTATTATTTTTTATTATAAAAATTTGCGCAGCGTTTTGTTCAGCCAGTACAGCAATTACATGATGACCCAAAATGTACTGAAACTTTGCATATATGTATAGTTCTTCAATGTGAAAAACACAGGCTAATCAAAAATCTTTAATGTAGAGTGATATTAATAAAATGTTTATGAACAATTTAGAATTAAATTAAAAAAGAAAATGGGATTTTTTTTTTGATCTGACATGTAAGAGATTTTACTGTGTATTGTAGATATGCTAATTAAAAATAGATCGAAACAAAAATTATATCAGAATTCAAGTATCTGAGTAATTTATCATGTAAATGCTACCTGGCTGAATAAAATACTATACAAATCTTCATAATAAAGAAAAATATATATTAGGTTTCCAAGAAAAACTTCAAAATTGCTTAGTTGTGTACAGATAGGATAAGCATGTCAATTTTTATTTCCAAAGTACAGATTCTGAAGAAAAAAAAAGTTGAAATATAGTAAATTTATTTATTTTACTTCCCCCAATAGCGAAAGATGTACCTTCCCCTTAACATAATGTTCATAAATTAGTTTGTCCTACAGTACATCATAGCCAAGTTTAAGTTCTTACACGTTGAATGTTTTTACTGTAATTGTGTGTCAACTATCTCCCTTTTTGACATCATAGAGTGCACAGATAGAAACACAGATGTATGACTGCTACATTTGCAAGCAATACCTTATATTTTATATCACAAATTACATTTTCTAGTTATTGCTGTGTATAACTATCACGTGTATTCAGAAAGATCTGTTTTGAACTTCAGTGCATCTAAGAACTTCAATTTTAAGACTTCATATTCCATTTGAACTGTTTTAAGCAAGTTTCATTTATGTTACTGCCTCTGAGATTAAAGTAAAGAATCAGTGAATTTCTCTGAGTGTCTAGGCACAGAGAACTGTGCAAATATGCGGACTGATGCTATAAAGATTAAAATAGTATCTCCATTTATTTAGTTTCGTTCAATCGTTATGGAATAAAAATACTGAAATCATTTATATCATATTCTTTCCTAGGTATAGGACATAGAAATTTAGCATTGCCATAGAAACATAATAAAAACAATGAAGAAATAACTTAATCAGTGAGCTATGTTCAGAAATTAGCAAGTTTGATAGTTTGTAAAACAAGAGAACATCATTATGGTTGCTAAGTTAAAGCCTGATGTTCTCTTGTTTTACAAATTTATTGTCAAAGCCTGCTAATTTCTAAACATAGTCCACTGTTTTTATTATGTTTCTCACTTCACCTTGCCAAAAAATTGTAATCTTGTACAATTTTAACTTCTTTCACGTTTTAAAGCTTAGTAAGATCTATGGAATACAATAAATGAAGTGAAATGACTCCATTTGAGAAATCACATAAATGACGGACAATTTTCACACAGCAATTCTTTCTAGGTGATGACTTTGGGAGATGAAATATCAGGTTCCAGTTTGATATGTTCGCAGTCTTTCCCAGTAACCAAAAGAAAGCAGCCTTTATTTACATATGTCATATATATCACACAATCCATTTGGTACATAATAATTTCTCAGACCTTTTCTAAGTTTCATTAAATAGTTGTTCACTTCTATGAATTTGCAGATACTCTTGCCCCTGTGAAACAAGAAAGAATTACTGCTGTTAGCATTTTACTACAGAGTTACAATTTGAAATATATTTGAAAGTTTAGTATACCTGTCTTCGAAACTGTTAAAACTTCATTACGATATTTATTTTATTTTATATAATTTTCAGTATAAATTTAATACTTGGTCAGTTGGTAGCAAAAGGGATAAACTGCACGTGTTACTTAGAAATGGTCTGTTATTTCTTCAGATTTCTTTTACTAAGTATATTAAGTGTACTGTTACTATGTTTATTGCGAAACACTGTGTCTTTTATTAGTAAGAGGTGAAAACTGTATAAGAGGATAAGAGAAGGCTGAAAAGAAGCATTGCTCTTTCAGGTAGTGAGTGCACTAATAAAATAGGCCTATAATTTTTTTTAGTGTTTTACTATATTTTGCAAAGTTAGTACAATATTTTCTTTTGTTTTCACGTAATTGTTGTGCAAGTTTGAGAAATATTTCATATTGGTTTTAACTACACCACAGAGCAATAAAGTTGTTTTATTTTATTTAAAAACAAAATCAGTAGTAGAGAGACAACATAGATATTGTAATCACTTTAATTCTGGGTCAGCTCTAATGCCAAAGACAATACCGAGTGTAGTACAGAAATTCAATGAAAAAGGAACCATTCTTAACCTAAACAAAGGTTATTCATGAAGACAGAGAGCGGCAAGAACAAAAGAAAACATTGAAGCTACAAGGCAGTTAGTCAATCAGTCTCTCCCCTCCCCCACCCCCAAAAGAAATCACTAATAGTTCAAGAAAAGCATAAGCAATGTGCAATAGTTTCAACCTATAGTCCCGTCGCTCTAATTTCCAGCAGCCAATCACGTTGCAGGTCGGCTACATTTAAACGTGTGCGTCTTGTGATTCGCTGATGAAGACGTTATGCATTTCCTAAGGCTCGATAAATACTTAATATAATTGCCAATTATTTGCCGCTCAATTATTTGTTGAATTACAGTGATTTTGATTTATTATCATAGGAGCTACGACATGATAATGTTTAACGGTGCGGTAAATAGATTCCTCGTCTGGTAGCTAGGCAACGAAAGAACAAAAATGGCGAACGATACTACCTACCTAGACTTTATAGAGCCTTCACTTCCTAAGGCGTAAGCAAAGAGGAGGAGTCACGCCGGGAATAACATTGTCGTGACTATAATGATGATGAATAGTGCATTTGGTCTGTCGAAAAGTTGTTTCATGATATTAAATTCAGGTGCTTCACTAATCCATTTAGATGGAAATGAATTTTCGTCTGTAAAGCAGACATTCTTCTTGACCCATTTGTCATCATTTTTCATAATTTTGTTTTTAAATAAAGAAAACAACTTTAATTCTCTGTGGCATAGTTAAAACCATTGAGAAAAATATTCTCCCAAGCTTCCACAACAATTATCTAAAAACAAAAGTAAAATGTAACGAACTTTGCGAAATATAAAACACTAAAAACAAGTATATTTTGTTGGTGCACCCAGTACATTGTAATGCCATTCACAATACATAAATAATATAGCACAGCCCTCGTAAATTATGTTTTGTTCTAGTTTCTTCCCCATTCTTTTTAAAAACAAGTTGTGTATCTCTAGTAGTAGACTAGTTTTCTCTGAAGATGTAGCTTGAGGAAATGAAACAATTCTAAAAAAAAGTAACAACAAATTGAACCCATGGGTTCTAATGTTTATTCTGTCCATCAGAATTATACAGTGTGATTCTGAAATAGTACAACAAACACGTAGATGTTACCAACAGAAACATAATAAAAAAAGTCCGGAAATCTAGATTGTGTTTGTAATCGAGATATAAAGTGACAAAGTTGTACAATTAGATAGCTTAACAAATATGTTATTACTGTCACATAAACATCTTATGCACATAGCACTCTTCAACAGCTGAACAATAGTCGAGTGATTATAATATTACACTTCAGATGAGTTGATTTCTTAAGTTATGGACTTCACTTCTTGTATAGAATGTCTCAAAATTAGACCCTCGAATTTTGGGATTGGATAGATAACCTTTTTAAACTTTCACTTAGTAAATGTTTAGTGTTTTTTTTTTAGTCAAATGAATACTGTAACATTAGTAATTTGTTTATTAAGGGGAGAGGATGGTATTTTTTAAAACTTTTTTTTCCTATTTGGTGTAAAATATTAATTTTTTGTATGTAGAGAGCTCGTAGCTGTGGAAACTCAACCAAATATAAATATTTTGAAAAAAATAATTATTTGGGGTCCCAAATTTGAAAAAAAATATACTCAATGCAGGATTGTACTAAAACCGATATATCTAAACCGGTTTTAAAGATAGATTCAAACAGTTTTTTGCAATGTATTTGCAAAAGCATGTTCTACAAACTGTCTGTAACAGAATTTTGATATTAGTCCCTGCGTTTGTAAAATAAACAATTAAAAAATAATAACAATTTTCTGATTTTCTTTCTTGCAAACAAACGGACGTATTTTTAAAATGAAATAAATTAATAAAATTCTGTTACAGAGAAAAGTTTGCTAATAGTCTAAAGAATCTGTGTTCTAAATTTCATGCATGTATCTTTAATAGCTCAGAAATTATATCCATTTTTGTCTGGCAATGTAGCAAAAAAATGAAGTTACTGGAAACCGATAAAAGCAGGCATATGATTTAAAAATCCATAGCGCACGAAGTTTAAAAATGACGTCTCAACATCCGATAAGGACACAAATGCCCACAAAATGTTATGCAATGCATTCCACACATATCAAACGGTATTTTGAAGAAAAAATTTTTTTTTGAAAATTTAATTTACCGGAAACAACAATAAAAGTGGGCAAGTGATTTAAAAATCCATAACGCAGGAAGTTTAAAAATGGCGATTCAACATCCGATAAGGGCACAAATACCCACACAATGTTATGCTATGCATTCCACACATATTACAGAGCATTTTAGAGAATTTTTTTTTAATTTACTCATTTTTCACCAAAAAATACCATCCTCTCCCCTTAAATTCAGTAATTAATTAATGCCTCTCAAATGTCGCAGCTCATTTGTTTCTTAACAAAAAATGTTCTAAAAAGGTTATCTACCTGATTCCAAAGTTTGTCGGTCTAATTTAGAGACACCTGTATATTTGATATATAGAATAATTTATAGTAGAAATGGCTATATGGTGCATAAGCATATTTTTCATCACATGGAATATCCATCACATAAGACCACAGAATGGTCCACAAAATTGCATCCATTACAAAATGGTCATTGTGGAGAAAGATTTATTAATATAAAAGTCACGGAACTGTATGGTCCCATTAATATAGTTTAAAAATGTGGTCCACAGAAGTAGTGTTGCAGTATTCTGAAAATACCGAAAGCTTAAACTTAAGCAATGAGAGGTAAGAAATTGTATGGTCCAACTATGTCTAAATGCGATTTCTGTGAAAAATGTTTCTTGCATTCCGGGAACTTGAAAATGCAATGAATGTGGAATATGTGTCTTGCGTTTCGAATATATCTAACCGTACATGCACCTACAAAGAAGAAGTACAAAGTATCATTGTGTATTTATAATGATTCCAGGAACCAGTCTCAAAATCAAGTGATCCATCATAAATGCTAAAGGTGACAAGCATAGAAATTGTAGAAGAACGATATCCAAGTGATGCATACATATGGTTTTTGTATAAACAACAAGGAGGCAGGCTTTGGAATATTTAACACAGCATTTTCGTAATATACACCCTTGACAGAGAAAAAAAAACATCCAAACAACTCTATCAGATTCAAAAAACTTAATAGCAATAAAAACAGCTTTGTTTAATTCTTTTTTCTACAGGAAGAGCACATAAAGTCTGGGAAAATGTGAGTGTTTGTGAGTGTATTTCACAAAAATATCAAAAATACATCAAAGCAGCATTAACCTGAACACACGAAAGCATAAAGCATCTAATAGATGCTATAGAGTTACCAACAATGAAAAAAAAAGCATTAGATAACAACAAAACATCAGAAAACGTATGTAAGAAAATATATAAGAAAATTGTAGAAAAACATCAAATCAAGAAATAAGGAAGTTGTCTTCCAGTAGATACCATCTCATGTGGCAGCGAAGAAGATGGAAGATCATAAATTAGCTAAAAAAAGCTAACCAAATTAAAGAAAAGCCCGTCTTTAATGCAGAATCCTAACAAAATGTACATTAACAAGGGACCACTACAGAAGAATGGAAATAAACAACAACCCTGAAGAACTTAAAGACAAACTGTATGAAAAAGTCAATGAAGAAAGACATGTTTTAACAAACCTCGAGGACAAGCAGTAGCACATTTCCAATTGTTTACGGGACATCAGAGGTCTGCATCGGACATTTTCGCTCAAGCGCCAAGTAGTTCATAGCATAATCCGATAGGTAGCGCACATGCATGATGGATAAAATTGTCACGAGCGATAAATCCTCGAACGGTATAAGCCGAGCGTTAGACATTCGTTCTTGTTACAGTGATGAACTGTGTAGTAACATCATAGATGTTTATCATTTCAAAACTTGGCAGTGTTTAAACCTCTCCATAGTACAACTACAAAACTTGCTTTAAAATGTAATATAAATGTTGTAGGTAAATGTTTTTTTTTTTTCCACACAGGAGTGATTTTGTTTTTGCCACATCTGATAGATGTTATTGGATGTAAATGTAATTATTATAAACAGAGAACACAATCACGATAATGCAAGAACTGTATCAAGTTTTCTAGTAATAATAATAATAATAATAATAATAATAATAATAATAATAATAATAATCTCTAATATTTAGTGAATCAATCTTTGCGTCCGTGCAGGATGATTATTCGTTTTATTGTATTTTCTGTGATGTTATCTTTGTAGTAATATTGTTATTAATCTAGGCTACTGCTATATCAATAATATTTCGTAAAACGTTTCTACATTGTCGCAATATATAGGCGGAACGCTATGTATGGATCTATCATATTATATATGTAGTAAATCAAATATTGAATAATTATTAATTAGCAATAATAACTGTATATCGAAGTTTCTCATACTATTTTATTTATAACTTCATGTTCCTGTTTTGGTACGTTCCACTAACTGTTCCATTAAATGTTTGTCATAAACGCAGAAAATAAAGCCTTATTTTTACTGTATGAGCAAAACATATGTGTATCTTATCTGTCGCCTTCCATACAAGATAAGACATGTCGGTGAGATGACCTTGTACTGTGCTTCTATTTATTACGAGCGTATCACGACCGATCGTATCTCACTCGAGCGTGCGACATTCGACCGAGTTCAAGCAGGCGATTTAACTCCAATGCAGCACTCTGCAGGACATGATTGTCTCATTGAACATCTCAACAAATTGAACTTAACAACAATAGAAAACTGCCCAATATGTAACAAAAATGAAATTTTGAACAAACAACATCTTCTTCTCTGTGATAAATTGAACTCCAATAATAAAAAGAACAACAAGATTGGAGCATTTTATTGGGAAGCTAGAGAAAGAATGATGTGAATGAACTAATCACCATTCAACAACAACAACAACAACAACCATTTCTGTAATGAACCATGTCTCTCATAATTATTCATTATTATCAATAAGTGAAAAAGGCTAATTTATTGAACCATTTGTTTAGATGCCTGGTAAGAGCATTGCCTGCCATTTTCTTGACTAAATAAGCAATTCAACTCATCAACCAGCAGTACATAATACACTCCTAAACTACTTAGCTACAAAATATTTCACTGAACTGTTAAGTTGTTCAGATTAAATAAATAATAACTTCACTCTCTTAATAATTAAATTATGTTATTTTACCTGATTGGCTAGTTTCCATGTTATATCCATCACCTTCTGAATTCTGATTATGGATATAACATCGAAAGTAGTCAATGAAGTATAATAAGTAGGGCTAGGATTTTGATGAAATTGCATCTTTTTTCTAGTAAGCCAGAAACATAGCCGCTTTAGTATTTATATGTTATGTGATAAACTGAGTGTTTTAAGACATAATTGTTAAGAAATTTTTTTGCATTTTTTGTCTGTTTCAACTCATAAGAGCATCTTTTGTGTTATTCGGACATTTTTGAGGCATTTTCATTTAATTTTGGCCACAAATCCCCATTATTCATATAAAATAATGTTTATTTCCTTTGATATTTTGTCTACATATTTTGTCCATTAATACCCTTTATTTTTTACTTGGTTATTTAACGATGCTGTACAAACTAATAGGTTATTTAGCGTCGATGGAGTTGGTGATAGTTATATGATATTTGGCGAGATGAGGCCGAGGATTCCCCATAGATTACCTGACATTTGCCTTACGGTTGGGAAAAACCGAACCAGATAATCAGCCCCAGTGGGAATCGAAACCGCGCCCGAGTGCAACTCCGGATCGGCAGGCAAGCGCCTTAACCGACCGAGCTGTGCTGGTAGCTAATATCCATTATTTTGTATAATATTTTAATCGTTTTTCTACAGAAATATTGCCCTTTTAACATAGTACACCCCATGTAATGAATCAGTCCAACCATCCCTTCAATATAGATTCCTCTATACCTGCTAATTCCGTATAAGAGTGGCCTTGTGATGGGCTACATGGAGACTACATCAGGTAAAATAATTAATTAAAGTGTACCACTTAGAAAAAATTATGTAAAATTAAATAAACTTAAATGTTGGTACTAGAATTTAATTTAATTACTAGTCTAAATATTAAGTAGCACTTTTCCTACTAAGCCAATTTTAGAATGTAAGATCAATATTTAGGGCATTTTAAGGGCATTTTTGAAATATTTTTAGGCCATAAATATATTGTTTTTAGGACTTTTTTTAATGATTTATAGGTCATCAAAATCCTAGCCCTAATAATAACACTACGAGTGAAGTTATTATTTATTTAATCTAAATAATTTAATAGTTCATCAGTGATTATATAAATGTTGAAAGAGTGTATCCAAGAATTAAGAAGACATCTGCCTTACATCTCGAACACTATGTGGTCAGAACACGTGAATTTTGTTCGTTGTATGTAGGTATTTCTCTTGCACTGGTCCCTGTTTATGTAAAAGTCTGTCATATTATATCAGAATCATTTTGTATGTTACTGTTATTTCATACAGAGTTGGAAGCTGACAGGCAAGAATGGATGTTAGCTGACTACAAAGAATTAATATTTCTTAAACATTTATTTATTAGGATCTGTTCATTTTATGCTTAAGAACTGATAGACCTGAGAGATGATGTCCTTGTCATGACTCTCTGTTAGATTATTTACCAGACTTTTCAGTTTTTGTTGAAGAATGTCTCTTTATCAGCTTTATTTCCATTTGACATGAAATGGGTACTTAAAATAGTTGTGGACCATTTATATAAGTAACTCTCCAACTCACTGTTGAGTAAGTCTTATGTAATAAATACTAATAATGCAGTAAACAGGAAGTTGCTTACATAATTGGTACTGTGTACCCAATATATTTGAGATAATCTGTAGGTATATTTACGTCACCTGATGTTTGTTTCATACAATGGCCAGATAATGAATTGCCAACTGAATTTAGATTTCATTGTTCAGGATATGTACATTAATTGGACGGAGTTATGCAACAACAGACCAATCAGCAATTTCGTAAAAAATGAGATTTTGGTGCCATCTGCAGGAAAATAGTTGAAACAAAAAAAATACCTGAACATCAACTCTTATTTTCCATTCTCATTGTTGAGTTTTAATTCTTGTTCACGTGGCTTTCCTCTATTTCACTTTCTGCGAAAATAGACCAAAACATAGTTTGTTATTGCAAGATTTGCATCATATTTATTACATTGTTAAAAAATGCCGTGTTTGTACCAAAAAATGGGGTGAATAGGGACGAATTTTTGTTATTTTTTATTTATTTGTATCAAAGAGTAAAAATATAATAATAAGAGTGTTTATTTGTTCAATCGTTATGAATAAAAACATAAACACTCTTATTATTATATTTACTCATTGCCACAAAGAAATAAAAAATAGTAAAAATTCATCTCTATGCACCCCATTTTATAGTACTACTGAATGGGCGGCAATGAACCTGCGGGTTTCTTAAAAATTATAATTAAGTAATAATTATGTATGAATTTATAATTAAATTCACTCTATATTTCAATATCTCTAAAAAGTGATTTTGTTCTATTATTGCATAACTCTGTCCATTTCTTGTCTTGTCTTCATTTTGGTGGCTAATATGGTTGTCATGTGATCCCGTTTTGTATGGGATGTTCTGTGTTTGAGGCCTGAAAACTTGTCCCATATGAAATTCATATGGGACACTAAAAAATCCCGTATTTCAGAAATTATCTGATACACGATCAACAGGTTTTTTTATTTGAATTTCATTATTTTCCCTTACTGTTTGTATGGATATCATGTTGTAGAATAATGTGATAAACAGTTACTTTTTTATTAATATCAGTGTCTTTAGAAACGTGACAATGAAGCAAATAAATTTAAAGCTCTAGCTGATCCTGTTTTAGTTGAAACTAATTTCATTCCCAAGCAATCGAGCACATGTTACTGGTACAGTAATTGTTGTTGGATTGTGTATAGCATGTGTGAATATGCGAAAAATATTTCAAACCAAAATGAGTGTTTCTTCTTCAAATGAAACAAAGAAGATGTGTTGTATTTAGAAAAATGGAGCTTTTAGGTATTTAATATTTGTATGAGAACAACTTTTGCAATTACCTCTTCCCAATTTTTCATTAATGAATTACCTTCCAAATTTTATTAATACAAATAAACTAATGGTTAGTAATATAACAGCTTCAATAGTGTAAGACTAAGGCAAGTATTTTCCTTTCACTGAGACGGCACTTAAAGATTTCTCCTCCTCTTAGAAGTTCCTCATATTTTCCTCGAGTTAAATTTTGCAATTGTCCCTTATTTGCATTCTGAAAACTTGCAACTCTAGTGGCTAAATTCACACAAGGACTGGTAGTCCTCTAGCAATGTCTTCAGTTCGATTAGTTACCAAACGATTTGGATATATTAAAATCTTAACTGAATATAAACATTTTGTATATGAAGAGTATAGAGGAAAAATCTAATAAGTCACATTTTACTGTTTTTACAGGAGAGCAAGTAAAAAGTTTCAAGACTCATTATATTCTATTGTTTTTGAGTTATCACTCTCAAAATTTCTTTGGACTAATGAGGTTGTTATTCCTTACAGTGAAACTACACAAATCTATACTACTTCAGCTATTATCAGTGGCGGAGCTCTTAAGAGGCTTTTGAGGTTTAGCCTAGGACCCAAAAAATTTGAATTATTATACCTAGTAACAGCAGGCCTATAAGTTCGCAATAACAATGTATCGTAACACTTGGTTTCACTCAGATCGTTCAACATATTAAGTTCACTGTTGGCAGTTATTCCAGTATGGAAAGTTCAATGTGAAGCCTGTGGCAGAAGCCTCTAAAGGTATGGCTACGACCTTGACTCGCAAGCTTGAGGGGAGACCAGGAAGATGATATCGAAGGGGCTAGCCTTCCGTCAAGTAATACATCGTGCTATATTGATGTTCTCTGAATGCGCTACATTGTTGAGTTTAGTTTAATAAAAAATGCATGTGTGTTTGGGTTACATATTAATTTTGTCTAAAATGGCTCATACTGAGAGAACCTTGAAGTCATTATTATTTATTTGTAGAATTAAAAGAGAAACCGTTTTCAAGTTGGAGGTATGTGCTTATAGAGATAGGAGATTGACACCACATTTATGTGTTAAAATAGTGAATGGAGGAAGACAAAATATAAATTTTTAGTTTTCATGGTACTGTATAAGAAATATCCTTGGCTAACAGGGTGCTCTGAGACAAATGAGTTATATTGCTATACCTGTATTCTGTGTGGCAGTGAAAATGAATGGTCATCATCTTCTTGTGGGATCGAGTCATAAAAAAATGTTAATAGAAATGCCGACAAACATCTGCTCTATAAAAAGTTATAAGGTAAGCAGATTTTTTCAGCCTACCCAGTATTTATACCTTAGCTTCGCCACTGATTCTAAAACAGAAAATTGACAATTTTGGACTTAACACGATTTTCCCCTGTGCTCTTCATATGTCACATTCAGTGACAAGCCTAGATTTTGCAGCAATAAATTCTCTGGGGCTATTAGGAGCAGAAATGTAGCAAGAGGCTGTATTTACTGCACCAGCTGAAGATCTCTCTAAGAATGCATTGCATCTATATATATAATTTGAACTGGTAATGGAAATTACGGGAAAATGGCTGAACGGATTTTAATAAATGACCCCTCATTTTGAAGCTTGCAACCCAAAGCTTTTCAGAAAAATAGTAGTTTTCAGTGAAATGTCAATTTTTCAACATAATTTTCCTATTTTCTAAAATCCATCTGTCGTCACTAACTAATTGCATTTCAGAATAAAACAAAACACACACTACAGTAAACGAAGGCCATGATCTGCAGGAATGCTGACATATTTAGAGCTCAAATTAAATTGGTTATTAAAAACTTCTCAAGATTTACTAAAAATAATTTACAGATCTGATTCTGTGGTGTGTAATTTTCTGAGTACAGCTGTGTGTTGGATATTAAAAACTACAAAACTTGAGATGGTTTGATGACATTATTACCATTAGAAATGAAATATGATTATAGTTAATGCCATGATGTGACTATTTTTCATTAATTGTACATATTAATGCTATATTGATGATATGAAAGTGAAACGTTTTAGGGTTATGTAACTAGATGTAGAGAATATCTTAAATTAGATCTTGATTTATATAATTTACTGAGTGGATTTAAATGTTATGTTTTATTTAACGACGCTCGCAACTGCAGAGGTTATATAGTATATATAGTATATGTGCTGGAATTTTGTCCTCAGAAAAGGCTATAAAATTTACGAAAACTAAAATAATAAGATAATTATTAAAAATAAAATATTTTTATAGTTATTAATCAAGTGGGGTTAGGTCTTTTCATATATTTATGGCGGTGTGTGTAGATATTTACATGCGTGGTTCTCTTCAGTATTGGCTGAGAGAGCACAAAATTAGAGTCCTAAGGAAAGACCAAAAGGTATTACTTACTGATAAAATAAGAGGCCTACAAAATTTTGTAGTCTTCCCGATCATTTCAGCAAGATCTCTTAGCAGGATAAAATGATTTTACCCTCTACATTTCAAGGTCTTACATGCAGCAGCTATACCAAGATGCTATGTCTATTGTTCGAAAGCATAGCAAACCTGACATTTTTTTTTTTAACTTTCACCTACAATCCGCAATGATCTGAAATAGCTATTACTTTACTCCCACATGAAAAACCGACTGATAGTCCTGACATTGTTACTTGCGTTTTCCCGTTCAAACTAAAAACTGAAAGTGTATAGTTTCAAGAAAAAAGTATTTGGCATAAAAAAACCATTTAGAGGGAGTATGTTTCATTATTATGGAAGCAAATAATTTTCAGAATGTCTGGTATTCTTCATTGAAAATAAATTTGAAAAATGTTTATTTGAACGTCTAATGAACTTAGTTTGCAGCATTTGCTGCACAAGCCACTAGTAGAATATACTTACTGAAAACAAATTTAACTAAAACTAAGATATTGCACAGTGTTGGTGCATCAATCAGTGAGATATTGTACAACCATTGCTCTGGTATTGTCAAGTGGTCAACTTTGCTTTCAACTCTTCAGTTCCTTTGCTACAAAACAAATGTAACCATAATTATCTCCAAATACATATCGTCTATATTAAACTCATCATCTGATCAACATTAGGAAGTGACTCAGCCAATCATAAAATCTCTTAGAACTGAGGTTTTCTTCAAGGGACATGAAATCCATTAAGAACAAAATATAGAAAGAGGTGATTGAATTTACCTAATAAATGTTACAACGTATAAAAAAAAAAAATTGGCACATGTCTTATGCTTTAAGTCTTTAAGCTTCATGTTAAAAACGGAATATTTGGTATACAGTGTATGCAGAACAAAACAGAAAAATTTTGTACTCTTCTGACTAAAATGGTATGTCTGGCACCCTACCCAAAACAAATTTTGTAGGCCCTAATTTAATGTATTCACTGATAATTGTCTGATTAAACGTAATAAATGCTAGTGACATGAGAAATAATAAACCTACATGGTCAAAATTGATAATGACATAAACATGTGATAAAAGTTCATGATAACTTTAAATAAGTTAAAAAAATTCAGTCATAACTATCCTCAAAAATGTTAACTGTATATATTGTTGATTTCTGTTAATTTATAATCATTAAATATATCTCCTATAGTGGTTGTTTTTAATGCTTTCACTCATAACAATTTCTATATATTTTTTCCAAAAAATTCTTAAATAAAAAGAAACGTTTATTGGGGAACATATTTCTCTAAAAGGTACTCCAATTAGTTGAACATTTTTTATGTCTATATTAAATATGCATTGAAACCCAGTTAAATGTTAACAGAGGAAATAAATTTCTTGGATCTAAACTTCAAATTAGAGGAAATTTCTTTTTCTTTAGAGGTTAAACAAAAGTTTAATTATGTGTGATGCATACCAGGGCCGGTTATTTATGGAGATCGCGAAAATCACGACATAATAGATATACAATAAAATTTTACTAATCTTCACGAATTAAGTGATTCTGATTAATAATATGCGGATAAAACAATCGCGACAAATCGCGAAATAGAGTTCTAATAGCGAAATATGAACACATTCGCGAATTATTACTATTGCGTCGTTTTATAGCGAATTTCATATTCTGAGTTTTTTTTCGGATTTTCTTTTTCACTTGAATTTGTTATATATTCAGGTAGGCTACAGGTGATCTGATTACGTTAGTGAACTCAAAAAACGGAGTATTCAACACTTCACTAATCATTTGAAAGTGTTGATTTGAGGGCTGCAAGTTTTTTTCGTTTTTAATGAATGTGTGTTAAATACACTCTCAATCCAACAAATATTGTCTTTTGCCATACGCACCTTTACCAAATCCAACGAACTTTTAATGTTAATTATTTGGAAAATAATATTCTTACTGATTGAATACTGCAATTTCAAAATAATGTATTTTCCAAAATTTCCATTAATCTCCACCAAGAGTACCGGTACAAATCAATCTCCAACGACACCAGTATTAAAAAACACAAATGACAAAATTAATCTCCACAAATACCTGCCTCTGTGCATACGGTATTTAGGAGAAAAAGGTTTTAAGGAACTGTATTGAAAGTTTTATATGAAAATTATTTAATTTATCAGTAACAGAGAGCAATGGAAAAAGAAGACTGAATCAAGTTGTGGTGTTCTTGTAAGAATACTTTGAATTGTATATATTTTATGTGAGCTCCAAACCTATTAGTCACTTGTTTTACAACTTGGCCTGTTGAGTCACTGAAATGAATTAGAGAAATTTAAAGAGAAAAATGATAACAAGAAAAATCAATAAACATTTTCTTGCGACATTTGTTGTCTTTTTTTTTTTACGAATTCTAAATGAATCTTAATTAAAACTAAATTAATTTTAATGGGACAATAACTGAAAAATGTAATAGTAATTGATGTCTTTTTTTTTCTTTTTAATAACATTTCTTTTGATTACTATCATCTTAAAATTACCTTGTTTTTGTAGTTACTTAATTTTCTTGTTTTCATTGCTTCTTCCCTGGAAAAACGCTCACATGTGACTATGTTTTCATTGGTATCTTATTTAGAAAGAAAGAACAAACTAACAAATTGAAGAATACCGGTAGGAATAAATGTCTCATTTTAACATCTTGTTTTACCTGTTTTTAAAGCATACTGATGTTGATGACTGTGTGAATTATTATAACAAGATTCATCTGTAACACACAATAGCCCTAGTTACTGAAAGTATTATACACGTATATCAGTGTTTGAAACTGTTAAATTAACTTCAATCTGCCATTCTTGAGGAAGGAGTAATATATATTATTTCCTTTTTCATTTACAGGTATCCTCAAAATGTGGATGAAGCACTCAACTTAAGGTATGTCATTGTTTGTAATTGTTAATTTTTGCATAGTTTGGTGACTTAATGCAATATAAGTATAAAAGGGTCAGTAATATTAAATTTACTGCGTTGAGTTTTCTGATGTACTGTAATTAGAAAAGTTTTGTTAAGAATAAAATAGGGTTATGTTTTCTGTTCAGATTTAGCAAAGGGGGTTATTCATAGCCAAAATAATACTAGGATCTGTGCGATAAATGTAAAATAGAAATTAATTGCTACTGACTTCCTTGTACAGCCGAAAATGGAATGTACAATCCTTTTAGGAAATGTTGTTGTTTTCTAATGGCAGGCGTTTGACAATAAAGTCATTTGACCTCTTGCACTCCAATATTTTTCAAAGATATTATCATGGCCAGCCACTGAAGCACAGATTTTGAGGTGTTCCGAATCCATTTCTTGGTTTGAGTTGCACAATGGGCAGTTAGGGGACTGATATATTCCAATTCTATGCAGGTGTTTGGCCAAACAGTAATGGCCTGTTGCCAATCTAAATGCAGCTACAGACGATTTTCGTGGTAAATCGGGAATTAACTGTGGATTATGATGCAGAGAGTTCCATTTTTTCCTTGTGATTGTGTTATCAAATTTTGTTTGTTGAAGTCTAAGTATGTAGATTTAATAAATCTTTTCACAGAGTAATACGTAGATTTAGTAACAGGTCTGTAAGTAGCAGTGCTGCCCTTCTTTGCTAAAGCATCCGCATTCTCGTTTCCCAGGATTCCACAATGGGATGGTATCCATTGGAATACAATTCTTTTATTGAGTGATATTAATGGAGAGAGCATTTTAGTTATTTCTGCTGTTTGAGATGAAGGTGTGTGTTTAGAGACTATTGATAGGATAGGAAATGTACTTTTAATGTTTTTATCATGGGGTATTTGGTCTGGGGGTTAGGTAGGTACTTTTGTGTAAATCTGCGTGTACTTACGTCATTGTAAACCTTTTTCCTGAAAAATTTGAGATATACCTGGTAATTTACATATTTTATATCATATTTAGATTTGTATTTAAGCTAATTATTTTGGTGAATGTGAATTTAGAGGAGTATTTTCTGGTTAAAGTGAATCAATATTTTCCCACTAATTTGCCTGAGGATGCATATACCTTATTAATAATTGTGAATCAGGCATCGCAAAAGTCACAAATTCATGACACAATATAAATATTACCTGCTACAGTCGCTACACACAAAGTGAAGACCGGGTGAGGAACAGAGGTTGTTTGTGATCGTCACTACCTTCCGTGTTCATAACAAAGAAATAACAAGAGAAAGAGGGAATGAATATCTTTTTAGGATTATATTATTTTCTTTTTGTTATTAATGGAGAAAAATTTGCGGAATCGAATATTTTTTCAATTAATAACAAATTGTATATTATTTTCTTTTTGTTATTAATGGAGAAAAGGACCTTCTCAGCTCCAGTGCCTGGGATCGAACTGGATTTTCTCCATTAGTAGTAAAATGATAACTACTTCACAGATTATTCTGAGGTGGGCGACCAAAAAAGAATTTATCTTTATAGTTTATTCTGTAGGACCAAAAAATTTATCTTTATATATATATTTTCATCTGAATTGTTTTATTTTTTGATTACAATATTTCTATTAGGTAAGATCTCAAAATTAGGGGTTGCCTCATAAGTAGCCACTGTCAATTGTGCATGAAGGCTGACATGTTAAGTGTGCCCTTTTTGATTTTAATATGTTTAATTTTGAAAAAATTGTTCAGAAAAATACGTAGAACTGAATATAGCTGTGATTGTGGCAGTAAATTATCTAAGACGTGGATGTTTAGAGAGTCAATATTTTTAAATACATCTAAACCAATATAACCTTTATGCTTGCTTTTCTCAAAGGTGTCATTTTGGAGATCAGCAACATCAAATTGTAAGTCTGGTCGTACCTTCAGAATGGGTGTGTTAAAAGAATTTGTAAATAAAGAGAAAGCATTTTCCATTTGTTTAAAATCACAAAACCTTCTATCTCTAAATTCTGGAAGTAATGTTTTCAGGATATCGCAGTATTTATCTATTATTGAATCAGAAACATTTGAAAGTGATTTCAGACAAGAAAAATAATCAAACTCATTTTCTTTCATTTGCACTTTCCAAACATTTATCATCATGGAAAAAGATTTCACCATGTCATACATGTCAACTATGTTCTGATCACGTCCTTAAAGTCGGCAATTTAATTTTTCAGCTGTTCAGAAATATCTGTTATGAACGCCAAATCACCATTCAGATAGTACTGGATAACACTGCTGACAGTACAAACAATGCTAGAGGAAAAGGTTCAGCGTGGAGAGGGGTGTTGTCAAATGGAACTTACGTCGGAGTTCAGGCACTGTTTCACGAAACAAATTTTGCGATGCCCATGTAGATTATTTGCAATAACAAAATGTAAATAATGAATTGGCTTATGTATTACATCAGATGTATGTAAGCCATTTTGGTCCATTTCAGTTTAAAAACTTGCTATTTCCCATCTATCACTCAATTATGAAAGATTCTAAACAAAATTAGGATCTTGGGAGAGTTTATGAGCTCTTATGTGGTAGCTCAGAAACAGGAGTCAGAAGTCATTTTAAGAAAGACAACAACCATGAATTATTTAAGAAATAAAACAGACTTTTAATATTAAATTGGAATAAAATTCTGTACAATATTTAATACTTATATACTTATGGTCCACAAGTAGAAAGACATTCTTCCACTCTCATCAGATATTTTTACTGCAAATATTGTAATTTGATTGGAAATAACTACGTTTAGCAATTACGAAAACATCATATAAAAATGTACTATTATTTGCGTTCCTATGTCTATTTCTATTTGTTTAAAACTTATAGTGTTTTAGAAAAACTTGCTTTCGACTTAAGTGTGCAGTGTGTTGCTAATGTGACATAAGATGACATGAAATGGATTTCCACTGTTTCTCTTAACGCAATTAGAGGTCCTTTAATGATGTACCTTTCCATCCTCTTTTGGATATGTTAATTTTGACACTTCCCAGGCTTTGTAGTTTGTTAGTTGTGAACTCAAGTTTTGTTTGTATCTTGCCTCTAACGAACTTCGAACAAATTTTACGAAAACTGTTGCGTTCATTTCTGACATATCACAAGATCCCACAGATACTTGCTTTGTGTTGTTCTTGAAACAATAGCCAGTGTGGTAGCAGCTTTATCAACCCGTATCGGCATTAGAATGTGTAATAGAAACAAAAGAGTTTTTCGCTGCAGAGTCAATGCGATCTTCTGTTATTGCTTCTTCTCTGTTCGTTGTTTCGTGCACTAAAATTGTCTGCAGCTTTGCTCTTTGAAATGCGTGAAAAATGAATGTTAAGTTCTGCTTTTAGTGTCAACTATTAGGATGTGAGTGTCTCGGACTGTTGCGAATATACGAAATATTGTAAAACCTACTCCTATCTAATATGAAATACACATATTACAATTCTCAGGAAAGCACTTTTATACACACATTACAATTGAATAGAAAGTATGTGATGAAGAATTGAAATGCGACTACGATGTGAACAGGTCTCATGACGGCGATGAAGAGGACGTAGGAGGCATCGGTGCAGGCAGAGGCGTGTTCAGCATGGACGAATCGTCCAGCCGAGAGGGTTCTGGTTGTTTCAGGGTGGATGTATGTACAGGCGTGTTCGGGTTTATTAATAAATCAGGTACATTGATGCTTGAAAATGAAGGTTCAGTTGGTGCAGGTACAGGTGAGAGTATTGGTTCCTTTGAAGAAGGTTCAGGCACTGTTACTGGTTCGGATGATGCCGACGGTGGCTTGATGGTGACGTGTTCCCTGCTGGCGTGCAGCACCACCTGGTAGCGGTGCCGGTAGCCCCGGTCGCAGTGCTCGCACTGAAACTTGGCCCTGGTATGTCGCCACAGCCGGTGGGACGCCAGGCTGGCTGCTGTGTGGTACGGAAACGTGGACACTTCCTGCCGGCACCAATTGCACCTCAGACCTTTCCGTGTCAGAAGCAGTTCGGCGTATTTGTCCCTGAGTTGCGACATTTCCGCAGTACTGGTCCGACGCTTTCTCTTTGGTAACCGGCTCTTGAGGAACCCCGGGTGGCGCAAGACTTGGATCTCCGTCTCGGAATCGAGAACATCCGGAATCACCCTCCGTGGTTGGCTCTGTTTCCTGGAACGCTTCGAGCCCGCGGCTCCATCACGACTGCTGTGGTCTTCTGTCCTCTGAAGCAAGGTAGAATGGTTCATGTTTGAATCAATCGCACCACTAGTACTGCATCTCCTGCTATTGCATATATTGTTGTTCACGTTGTCTTTTACCGTGCCGGCAAAGTGTCTCCTGAAGATAGCGTCGCACAGGGCGCACTTGTCCAGAGCATCGTGGTGCTGCCCTTGGTGGCGTTCGACCGCATCGCCCGTACCGAACGCCAGCCCGCAGTGGGGGCAGCAGCCGCCCCCGTCCTCGTGCAGTGTCGCGACGTGTTCTCTGAGGGCGTCGGCACCCAGAGGCGTCGAGAAGTCGCAGCTTTCCGCACGGCAGTGGACCAGGAGGCCCGTGTGGGCGCGCATGTGCTCCATCATGGCCATCTGCGATGCCAAGCTGCGCCCGCAGACACTGCACTGGTACGGCAGCGGCTTGCCGCCGCCCGTGTCCACGGCGGGCGCCGCGCGTTTGGTACGGTGATGCGTGTAGTCGTGGGTCTCGAGCGAGGTATCGTCCACAAATTCACAGCCACACTCACGGCAGATGAACGGGGGCGGCTCCTCTTCCTCCTCCTCCGGGTCCACCGCCTCTTCCGGGTTGTCCTCCGGGTCGGAGGTGTCCGACGCCTCCATGTAGTGGAACAGCCGCGCGGCGCCATAGTGCTGCTTGGCCGCCCGCATGTACTGGTCGTCGCCCTGCTGCCCGGGGCCCGGCGTCGGCCCCGGCCGGTAGTCCTGGTGGCCGTGCAGCACGGGGGGCGGCACCAGGCGGCCGTGCTGCTGCAGCATGGCGCTGGCGGCCGCCGCCTCCAGCTCGAAGTGCTCGCGCTTCACCAGGCTGTGGCCGTTGTTGGTGGCGCCGACGGTCTGGTTCCTGCAACAGGCAGGGGACTACATCAACCAATTAATACAACTTCCTCCCGCGTGGAAGTACTGCAGCCAGAGCCCTAGCACTACCTGCTGCAGCGGTGTTGGCAGTGGGGAGAAGACGTTACGTTTATTATGCCAGTCAGTCTGTCACCACATCTTTATCAACAAACTCCTACCGGTACCATTAAAAAATAAATTGAAAATTGCCTCACACTAAATCTCAGGACTGAATTATATTCCGGATCACCTTACTTTATACCTCAAGGGTGAAACCTAACCATATCTCACCCTCCTCCCCTCCATTACTACATATGCTAGTGGATTATGATGGTTTTCTACTTCTCCGATTGAATTTTCTTTTGCCAACTTTGTTTCGAATTTCGGTACTTACAAATACTACAACCAGCACTTACTTTCTAACTGTTGAGTTGACAGCATTGTTTTCCTTTGAAAGTGTTGCCAATGTTCATGGAACGAAAGTGACTAGCGAGTGTTATCAGTCTATGCCATTAAAAAAAAATTACCTCGTGCCGAGATAAATCTGAGGAATGACTTACACTCCAGATCTTTATACTTTATACTTTAAACTTAATCATTTTCCTCCTATTACTATATATGCTAGTGGATTATAGTGATTTTCTAGTTGTCAGTTGAATTTTCTTTTGCTAACTTTGTTTCGAATTTCGGTATTGACAAATACTACAACCAGCATTTACTTTCTAACTGTTGAGTTGACAACATCATTTGCCTTTGAAAATGTTGCCAATGTTCATGGAACGAAAGTGACTAGCGAGTGTTATCAGTCTATGCCATTAAAAAATTACCTCATGCCAAGATAAATCTAAGGAATGACTTACACTCCAGATCTTTATACTTCATACCCCAAGGGTGAAACCTAATCATTTTCCTCCTATTACTATATATGTTAGTGGATTACAGTGATTTTCTAGTTGTCAGGTTGAATTTTCTTTTGGCTACTTTGTTTTTAGTTTCGATACTGATAAATACAACTGGCAGTTATTTTCTAACTATTATGTTGACAGCACTGTCAAATGTTTAAACTTCCATGAAAGGAAAGTTACTATACTTGTTTTTTTGAAAGATGGGACATGACAGGAGCGTTGCGATCGGAAAAACAACTGAATGTCACATAGCGTGGTAGGTCTGTTGCTATGGTAACAACGGTTGAGTTGCCAAACGTACCTTTCCCACGTGGCCAGTGCTTAATAGCTCTCTTGGCGGCATTTATTGTGCACACAATGTTAGCATTGATATGTTTCGTGTTTGATTCTCTGTCGATTTTTGTATTGTTCGCGTCGATTGTCAATGAATGTTTTAACGTCAGCCATCTTAACGTCAATTGCTAGCTTCCATCAGCTGGCAGCAGGGTAGTCCATATTGGCAACATAGCACTGTAGTTCCAAGCTCGGCCGCTTAACTGTCATGTCCCATCTTTCAAAAAAAAAAAAAAACAAGTATAGTCAGCATTGAAATTTGAACGTAATTAATAATATTAATATTAATAAATAAACATTTTAAAGTGGTATTCGGTTTTTGTAGTTCCTACTAATATTTTGATGTGGGAAAAGGAAATAAATTTTTAGGTTAGGTCTCACGAATCATAAACAGTTCAAAGTAATGAATTTCATGTTGCCTGACAAAATAAATTTTAATATTAAGTCAAATCGTAAATAAATAATTTATTATTATTATTATTATTATTATTATTATTATTATTATTACTGCCGTAGTTGACATTGTAATTTACCTGCTTTGGTGATATCTGGTAACAGATGGCAACATTGAAAAGACGGCCATATTAGCTTTTTAGGAACTAATCTGACGTGAACTCCAATGTACACCTCGATCATGTATCGGTAGAGCCATGTTGTAAGGTCACCAGGGCTCGGATACTAAACGTAAGCGAGTTCGTCTTCATGAAAGTACCCTCACATTAACTTTTAGATTGCTACTCCTATGTTTTATTTCAACATGCTTAGGTTATTTCACATAATTTTTACACGAACTCGAAACGATAGGCTGTCAACGAAGAAACCATTACGTATATTGCATATAATGACAATATTTCTACTATTAACCAACACAACTACAAGTTTTATACTTTAAATTGAGTATTACAATGCTGAGCAGAAGTTTTGATAACAATAAAATGTGATGAAAAATAAAGAGTTGCAAATTTCACCTACACTTAATAACAATGAATAAGGTATTAAGTTAATGATATTTCTTTTCTATATTTTAGAAAGTGCGTGGTTAATAAAGTGGTTTTCATTATTTTCTGAAATGAAGAGTCACATTTGTAATTAAAGTTTTTACCGTTAGAATATAAGATAGATGGCCATAATATAATCAAAACAATATATGGTAAAGTATCAAAGATCAAAGATGGCTGTCACTTTAATACTGCCAACTTTGAACCTAAGACACTATGAAAACAATTTCACGTACAACTCGCTATATAAAATAAATATATAATATATGTGAATAAAATTGGTGTATAATTTATATTTATGTATGGTATCATAGGTTGGGGTGGAACTTATAAGTCCAGCCTTTATCCGTTAATTTTACTACAGAAAAAAGTATTAAAAATTTGTTTAAAAAAGCAGAAAGATTACCCAACTGAATTGTTGTTTAAACACTTCAAAGTTTTCAATATTAAACAAATGTATTATTCTATTTTATTAAAATATTTTCATATAAATTTTAATAACTTTGAAAGGTATATACATAAATATGGAACTAAAAATATGAATTCTCTGCGTTTGTGTGAACCAAAATGTAAAACCAATGCAGCTTTTTATCATAGCATGAGTCAAGGTCCCAGGTTATTAAACAAATTTTATTCCAATATTATTTTAACCACGAATCCTCTCCAAATTAATAAAAAATAAAAAAAAATTATTGGATTTATAGTTTGGGTTTTAACATATTAAACACTATTTAATCTGTATTCACTTTCAATTTTAATTTTGTGTCTGTTTGTATAGGAATCCCCTCCTGAGCACGAGTCTTACTCATTCAGGAGTGGGCTAGTTTATCTTTCATTGTATTTATTAATTTGTATTCATCTCAGACTTACTAGCAATAAAGTAAATAAATAATAAAAAAATAAGTAAAATTAATTTAAATTAGAGTAGCTTGCCTCAAATTGTGCTAGCCCAACAGTTGCTAAATGAGCAACTATCGTGATACCTGAAACATAGGTGTATTGTAGGAAGTGTTGCCAGTAGTGAAGTGAACCTAACAGCTAGAAAACCACTAAATTATAGCAGGTGATCAAGTTGTAGGGGAAAATGTTGTTGCAACGTAGTATTTCACGTTATATTGAACCGACTGTGCCAACACCGCTACCATGCTAATTTAAATTACACGCATCCATGTTATATTATTATAATTTGTGCTACAAGAAGTCAGATTAATAAAATTACTGGACAGCAGGGTTTAAACACAGAAAAGAAAAGTCTAAGCGACAAACATTTTCACGGAAAATGGAAGTAACTTTTTTTCTTACCCAAAGGAGCCTGGCATTGGTGGTGGATGGCTTGAGAAGCCAACATTTCGAAGGACGTTGTTGGAAGAACGATTGTTCCTATGTTCCAACGGACTGCGAACAGTGAGAAAGGAGGGTTGTGGTTAGGGTTGATGTTAGAAACACAGACAGGTCGTGTTTTTTCTTATATAATCACACAGGGTGAAGATGAAGAGTGAACATTCATAACAGCAAGTGCGGCAGCAGATGGTGCAGTGTCGGACGGAGCTTGCAGCAGTCTGGGTTAGTTTGGTTAGTGGTGTCACTGCAGGGCCAGCAAGTGGTACTTACTGGTGCTCCTGGAGGTGCAGGCTCAGCTGGGCCTGGTCGTCTGCCAGGAAGGAGCACCGCCCACAAGCGCGCTTGTTGTGCACTTTGAGCACGTGGGTGGCGAGCCGCTCGGAGCGAGCCGCCTTGTAGTCGCACAGAACGCACACGAACGGTTTCAGATGCGTGTTGAGGTGGCGCTTCAGACACCAGTTGTCAACCCCGGACCACGCACAATAACAGCACGAGTAACGCTTCTCGCCCTTCTTCTTCGTCTTGCTGCCGTGGGACTTGGCGTTGCAGCCGTTGTGGCTGTGCTGCTGCTGGGGGGGCGGAGGCTGCGTCTTGGGTTTGCCGATGGGCGGGGGGTTCGCCCCTGTTCGCAGCCCCACCGAGGAGAACCCCCCCGGAATGTTGAGGTTGTGGTGGTGGTGCACTTGGTGGATGGGTGGCGCCATCAACACTTGGTGGTTGTTCTGGTGGTGGTTGTTCTGGTTGTCCTGCTGGCGATGCGAGTTGTTGGTCCCTGCTGCAGTCGAGTTGTTGTTATTGTTGTACTTGTGGTAGTACGACATGCCGCTGGCGTTCTTGGGCGGCTGGCGCCGTATGCGGTTGAGGTCGTACGGGTAGTCGCGGTGCATGCGCAGAAAGTGCTTCTTGACGTGGTCCGCGCGGTTGAACTGTTTCTGGCACACGTAGCACTGGAAGGGTTTCTCCTCGCGGTGGATGTTCTCGTGCCGGGTGAAGAGATCCCTGCGATCGGTGGCGTACGGGCAGTAGGTGCAGCAGTAGCGTTTGGTGCTCTGGTTCTCCGCCGAGGCGCTGGTCCTGCCGCCTCCGGGAGGCGGCTGGTGGTGGAACTCCTGGTGCTTCTGGTTGTTGGGGGGCACTGTCGGTGGCGCTGTCTCCACCTTGGTCTTGAGCCTCTGCAAGTACTTGGTGACCTCCTCCAAGACGGGGTTCTCCTTGTACAGCGTGGCGACGCCGTCTCCGGGCGCCTCCGTGACGTTGTGCTGCCGCGTGAGGTGCATCCTGACGCAGCGCGCCCAGGCGCTGGAGTACGGACACTGCGGACACTGGAACACCCGGAGGTTGGCGTGGGTGCCCAGCCAGTGTTCCGCCACGCGGGACAAGAAACCCACACACTCGCACTCCGAGCAGCGGAACAGCTTCTGCGCCGGGTTGTAGCTGGCGATCTTGGAGCTCGTCCACTGCAGCACCTCCTCGCTGGCCACCCACTTGTCCTCCGCCGCTGCCACCGGGTTACTGCCGCCCCCGGAGTTGTGGTGGTGGTGGTGATGGTGGTGGCCGACCGCCGCCGCCCCGCCCCTGTACTTCGCCTCCTGGAAGTGGTGGTGTGCACTCAACATCCCCGGGGGCGGGGGGAAGCCGTTCTGCATGAGAGCCGCCAGGCCGAAGGCGGTCAGAGCCCCGCCATGTGAGTGGTGCCCGTCGTCGCCTCCATTGCCTTCCCCTTCGTAGTCTGGCATCACACCTACGCCCGCCGCTGCTGCTGCTGCCGCCGCGGCCGCAGCGCGCATGCTCGTCGCTATGCCGCCCTCGCCCCCACCTCCGCTGTTACTATTGCCTCCCCCCGGCCCCGCGTCCCCGTTGGTGTCCGGCAAGCCTTCCTCGCCGTAGAGTTTCCTCGTGATCTCCTTGAACATGTCTTCGTAGCAATCCATGTTGGCAGCTGCCGCCATGGGCAACGCCACCTCCATCATTGGTCACCGTACCCAGTCGGGGGACTGGATACGATGCGCTGGCCTTCCTCTCACCGCTGCTCCGACTTGCTTCTGGCATCGAACTGGCTGGCTCTCACTTCCGATTCAGATCCTGAAAGACGAAACGAAACAGAAATTGATTGGGAGGGTGGACGCACTAGCTCTCCGCGCAGCCCCTTCTTTTTCATGACTTATTTGTGCAATAAAACCTCTGTCAACTGAAACGCGGTTTAACCGAAACCTGGAATTCCTGCAATGATCATAATATGCCCACATGAAATCAATCTGGAACTCACATTTGCCTTCAGTCCACCGGTTGTACTGCTTGTATTACACACTACTTATTCATGCTTCAATTCAATAACTACTGTTGTGTTAATTTTTGTCCTATTACAAATGTTTCTTCTCTAATTATTTTACGTTATGGTAGACTTGTGATTATGTCTCGTGATCAGAATATTGTACGAAATGGAACTATAAAAGTTGGAGATTTATCCTTCGAAGAGGTGGAAAAATTCAAATATCTTGGAGCAACAGTAACAAATGTAAATGACACTCGGGAGGAAATTAAACGCAGAATAAATATGGGAAATGCCAGTTATTATTCGGTTGAGAAGCTTTTGTCATCTAGTCTGCTGTCAAAAAATCTGAAAGCTAGAACTTATAAAACAGTTATATTGCCGGTTGTTCTGTATGGCTGTGAAACTTGGACTCTCACTTTGAGAGAGGAACAGAGATTGAGGGTTTTTGAGAATAAGATTCTTAGGAAAATATTTGGGGCTAAGAGGGATGAAGTTACAGGAGAATGGAGAAAGTTACACAACGCAGAGCTGCACGCATTGTATCCTTCACCTGACATAATTAGGAACATTAAATGCAGACGTTTAAGATGGGCAGGGCATGTGGCACTTATGAGCGAATCCAGAAATGCATATAGAGTATTAGTTGGGAGGCCAGAGGGGAAAAAGACCTTTGGGGAGGCCGAGACGTAGATGGGAAGATAATATTAAAATGGATTTGAGGGAGGTGGGATATGATGGTAGGGACTGGAGTAATCTTGCTCAGGATAGGGACCAATGGCGGGCTTATGTGAGGGCGGCAATGAACCTCCGGGTTCCTTAAAAGCCAGTAAGTAAGTAAGACTTAAAATAGGTTGTGATAATAAAGATGCATGGGCATATTTATAGTACCGTACCTAATGAAATGTTTCAGTTGAAATTTCGAAGTTGGTTAACCTGTGTTTATGTTGGCTGCCTTGTACTCATGAGAGAACGCCATTGGTCAATTATACACAAATAACATCAGAATGCGTAATATCGACTTTACATATCGTTAATGACATGCATATCGATATGCATAGTCGTCTACGTTCTCGGTTTATTGTGAATCAAAAATTTTCATATTCACGTCCTCGGCTTCTCGTTTTCATTCTGGTTCTCGTTCCCGATTTATTGTGAACCAGCCTTAACTGAACCTCTGTCAACTGAAAGGCGGTTAACCAAAACCTGGTATTCGTGCAATGATCATAATATGGCCACATGAAATCAATCTGATTCGCACATTAAAATCAAACTGAAGCTCACATTTGCCTTCAGTCCGCTGCTGTGGAGTAACTATTAGCTGCCTGACCGTGAAACGAGCGGACCTGGGTTCAAAACCTCGCTAGGACAAGTTACCTGGTTGAGGTTTTTTCCTGGGTTTTCTCTCAACCCGTTAAAGAGCAAATGCTGGCGTTAGACCCTGGACTCATTTCCTTAGTCTCACTCAGATGTTAGATAATCATAGTAGTTGATAAAGCGTCGTAAAATAACCAATAAAACATTTACCTTTCCGCTTCACCAGACTTAGTACTGGCTGTGAAATTTAACACAGGTGCAGACAAAAATGTTATATGCATATTATTGGTAAAACACTGTTCTGAACTGAATAGATATGTTAAAAGGTTGCATTTTCTTAAGGCAATGCTTGCGTATGATTTTATTTTATTTGTACTTCGTTACAGTTTTATAAAAAATTCTTCTTCGGCTACTATATTTATTTAATTTTGTGTACATTTCAAGCTGGGCTTTTTAATCAAATGAATTTGTTTTAAAATTACACTGTTATAGCGTGTTCAGAGTTGAGAAAATGCTGTTGGGTACATACGAGTCTTCTTAGCAGACATTTCCTCTCTTTGTAATATATTAAAATAAGTTATTTACGTATTTTCTAACGTATATAAAATAACAGAATCATCATCATCATCATAAACTTCTCTAGTTTAGGTCATTTGACTTGTTCTGTGTGTTCAAGTAATAATAATAATAATAATAATAATAATAATAATAATAATAATAATAATAATAATAATAATAATAATAATTGCGTACTTACAAATGGCTTTTAGAGAACCCGGAGGTTCATTGCCACCCTCACATAAGTCCTCTATCGGTCCCTATCCTGAGCAAGATTAATCCAGTCCCCAGCAACATATCCCACCTCTCTCAAATCCATTTTAATAGTATCCTCCCACCTACGCCTCGGCCTCCCCAAGGATTTAATAATAATAATAATAATAATAATAATAATAATAATAATAATAATGGCGGTCGGGTAGCTCAGTTGGTAGAGCAGCTGGCTACGGACTGGAAATCCGAAATTCGATCCCAGATGGTGACAGGATTTTTTCTCGTTGCCAAACTTTCAGAACGGCCCCGAGGTTCATTCAGCCTGCTATAAAAATTGAGTACCGGGTCTTTCCCGGGGGTGAAAGGCAAAGAGCGTGGTGCCGACCACACCACCTCATTCTAGTGCCGAGGTCATGGAAAGCATGGGGCTTTAATCATGCCCCCAAGTTTCATGGCATGTTACAGGGATACCTTTACCTTAAAAAAATAATAATAATAATAATAATAATAATAATGTTTCGTGACCAGAACATAGTACGAAATAGAAATATAAAAATTGGAAATTTTTCCTATTCATTCTATTAATAAAATTCATACATAAAAATCGAAATAATTTTGAATTGTATTCTCATAGTTATGAAACAGAAGGTATGAATTCTTTAAGATTGTTTAACCAAACGCAACACTGCTACAGTAATTAATCATTGTAGTAATTTAGGTCCAAGAATATATAGGCCTAACAAATTTATATTTAAATATCCTAATCTTTTCAATTCTAACAGTTCTAGTATTAAATAAAAAAAATTATGTATGGATTTTATAAATGAATGGCTTATTTATGAAAGGGCCTAAGTCATTATTTTGTGAAAATGAGTTTGTAATGTAATAACTGCTCTTTGAGTGGAGATACATCGATTTAGATATGCAGAGGACTAAGTTTCACACTCTAAATGGTTTGTAGAATTTATGATACAATTTTTATTTCAGCCTTATTTTTCAAAATTTCGGCTTTTAAGCAGTTTTTATTTAATTGCTAACAATTTAGTATTCAAGACTCAGGCTCTTTCATAAATAACCCATTCAAATAATGAAAAATTGTAAATTTAAATTTATATATTCTTATTGTGTAGTAGACATAAGACAAATTGTATTATATACTTCTTAATTTAAATTCAGGAATCCGCCCCTAAGTTCTACTCTTTCAGGGGTGAGCTGAAATTTTATCTCTTTATGTTATATTTTACGTTACAATTATTATTATTATTATTATTATTATTATTATTATTATTATCTACTCCAAGCACTAAGCAGGCGTGATATTCTTGCCAGAAAAAGGTGCGAACAAATGACCTAAAAGAAAATTTAGGACTTTTTCTTAAAGAGATATTGAAGAATCAGTAGATATTTAAACTTCATAATACTGCACAGACCTAGAAACAAAATTCAAGTAGCCCAAATTTTGTTTCTGGGGCTGTACGTATTGTATGCATTGTGTCAAGTTTTTTTAATACACGTGATGCTTTTATGTACATTGTACACAACTTGTGACTGTGAGTCAGTTTCTAACATTTTAACTCTAAAAAGGGTTGTTGTTGTTCAGTCAACTGTCCAAAGACACCACTTATGAGGCAACTAGGCCAGGAGATAATGGAGATAATGCTCCATTGTATACATCGCCGATTAGCTACATATTACACTAAATAGACTTTAGATATATCGTCAAGTGAGATATATTGCCTGATAATTAATAGATGTACATATCAACCAGAATCTCAGTCAGAGATATACATTTATTACCCAAAATGAGATCAGCCCCCTTTATTTCTTCTAACAGAGGTTTCATTTTATGTCACTATGTTCAGAAGTGAGACATCTGGAGAGATAGCCCGTCATTTACTACTCCTATATGGCTGAGAAAATCGATGGTAAAAGTGCCGCTGTTCCAGTCATTTGTTTAACCTTTGTGGGATCTGCTACGCTGTGAAGTTGGATGGCAGGGAACCTGGGGAAATCGATATGTAGTCAAAGACGTCTATCTGGCCCTTATTTAGTCGATATATAATTCACTTACGATGTACATACATACATATATACATGATGGTTCTGGCCGCGAAACCAGGTGGCCCGGGTTCGAATCCCAGTCGGGGCAAGTTACCTGGTTGAGGTTTTTTCCGGGGTTTTCCCTCAACCCAATACGAGCAAATGCTGGGTAACTTTCGGTGCTGGACCCCGGACTCATTTCACCGGCATTATCACCTTCATATCATTCAGACACTAAATAACCTAGATGTTGATACAGCGTCGTAAAATAACCCAATAAAATAAAAAAATACATGATGGAGGGACTTTTTTTGTTCTAACGAAATTTTCTTAATACGGACGTTCGTAGAAGCGAAATTATTTAACATTGTGTCTTGTGGAGACAGGGACGGAAATTACGATACTTTCGTTGAACTGAAAAATTAATGGAAGTGGTGTTAGTTATAACGACATTTCACTGTATTAGAAACGAAACATTTTAACAATTTTGTTGTCGGCATAGGTGGCACAATCGGTAGAGTGCTGGCCTTTTGTGCCCGAGGTTGCGGGTTCGATCCCGGCCCAGGTCGATGCCATTTAAGCGTGCTTAAATGCGAGAGACTCATATGAGTAGATATACTGGTATATAGAAGAACTCCTGCGAGAAAAAAATTCCGGCACACCGGCGACGCTGATATAACCTCGGCAGTTGCGAGCGTCGTTAAATGAAACATATTTTACAACTTCTTACAACAATCTTATTTAAGACTGGAATACTCAACAAAATTAAGGAGAAAACCAACTCGAGTGGGATTTAATTGACTATTACACGATTAGAAGAAAGTATATAAAGATTAGAAGTAACGAAGTACTCCAATACAATAAAATATTAATTGACTTACGAAAATACAACTGTCTTCAAATGTATTATTGTACCATCTCAACATTACAAATATTACGCTAGATGCATGCTAGATGGCAGTAGTGAGCAATGCCTTCTCGTCGAGAAGTTGTCGATCTATATACACGATGGCAATGTTCTAGTCAAGAAGGCTTTGTTGATTCAGTTTCATTTTTATTAAAATGCAACATTCCACTTCAATTATCTGAATCCCAGTAATCAACGTCACTTGACAAATGATTTTCAATAAATCTTAATATTAAACAATCTCTGATACGTGACTATCCATAATATCATATAGCAGAAGCTATAACATAACCTAACTAATATACACAAGTGTTAGAAAAGTTTTAATTAACGACGATGACATAAAAAATAAACATGAATAATTTTAAAAGGAATAATTATTGAATGTACAATTTTCAAATTTGAATGTGGTTGGTGGTTCAATTGATGTTATATTGGACGTGTGCGTAATAGAAGTGGAACTCGTTGATTTAGGCCTACGTGGTGTATTCAACTTATTCAGAATTTCCGAATGAATAATTATTGAATGTACAATTTTCAAATTTGAATGTGGTTGGTGGTTCAGTTGATGTTATATTGGACGTGTGCGTAATAGAAGTGGAACTCGTTGATTTAGGCCTACATGGTGTATTCAACTTATTCGGGATTTCCGAATGGTGCTCTTCATTTATTTGTAAATCGGATTTCAGAAGATGCATAGGTATGATCAGTGATTTTTATTAATTCTTGTTCTTGAATGCCAATGCGAGTCATATTTGAAACTGCTGTGCATCGATTGGAGTGGTTTGTAATTTTATATATATATATATATATATATATATATATATATATATATATATATATATTTTGACGTCCAGACCAGCGCAGTTTCAAATGTTGGCAAACAAAGAAACAAATGCTAGGGACGCGATAAAATTAAACAAATGCTAGGGACGCGATAAAATTGTGCGATAAGCAGCCATGATTGGTTGAAATACGTCCTTTCGTACCGTTTTATTGGTCAAAAGTAGTATGACGTAGTAGGAGTGTAATAGTCTTGTTACACTTCTTAAATTTTGAAAATATTGGTTTTATGATTATCGATTCCAAATAACCGTACTTTTCCGTGCATGTTTGCATGTTTTGAAAATTTTTAGATTTAAAAGCACATATTTAGACTTTTATATTGCATACTAGTGTAATATGTATCTAGCCGGCGATGTATGCAATGCAGGGGGAAAGGAACTGGCCACCTTACCCCATTATCTTCTGGCCTAGTTGCCTCATAAGTGGTGCCTTCTTGGTATCACTTGTGAGGTTCAAACCTATCTTCGAACAGTTGACTAAACAATAATTGCATATTAGTCTTTTTTCTGGCTTTAGTGCATATACTATGTTAACTTGCATAATAGTGCCGTTTACGAATGTTGCTTCGTAGAATTTGATATTTCCACGTTATTTGTCTATTAATAAAAATTAAAGAAAACTACTAGCATTTTACCCGACAACTAGTCTTTGGACTTTCCACTAATCTCTCCCTTTGTTATACTAGAATTTCCAACCCCCAAACTCTCGCTTGTTACAAGCCGGAAGTCAAAATACTGAAAAAAGGAAAGCAGAAGCGGCTTGCTTGCAAACTCCAATTTAGTAAACGTTTGTGTCGAATTGTGAAGTGCTGTTGTAGCTCTTGTTAGATCTGCAAGAAGAGATCTTGTGTCAAAATGGATTGAAGGAAAGGAATTTCTGAAGACGAACTGTGATGTAATTTTTTTGTGATTGTAAGACATGAGCAATGGCGTCGCTGTTAGGGCGTAATACTGCAAAGTCGGAAGGTCGCGGGTTCGGTTCCCGATGGGATTATGATCATGCGGAAATACTGAAGACTTACAATTCGACCTCACATTATCCCTAATTTCTTCTCTTAAATATGCATCTGTCACTTGTGACGTAGTACTTCAGATAAACATGCTTAAGTGAAGAAAATGTTTAGAAATTAGTTGTACGTTGTTTAAAATTGAAATAAAAATGTAACATAATGTAGAACTCAATTTTGATACTGGGTATTTTTTTTTTTACTGATTTTTCACTTCATTGTGCATGTTTTGTCATAAGATAGTGCATGAATTCATGTTTTAAGATTTGATAGTGCATGGAAATCCGGGCTCTACCCATTACTTTATGTAACTAAGCTTAGGAATGGAGAATTTGAGAATAAATTAATCACAATATTGAGAAACCCCACATGTCCATTTTTTTTTTACAAAATTTATCAGGGCCGGGTATTTATGGAGATCGCGAAAATTACGACATAATAGATATACAGTCCACACCTGTGGAGTAACGGTCAGCGCGTCTGGCCGCGAAACCAGGTGGCCCGGGTTCGAATCCCGGTCGGGAAAAGTTACCTGGTTGAGGTTTTTTTTCCGGGGTTTTCCCTCAACCCAATACGAGCAAATGCTGGGTAACTTTCGGTGCTGGACCCCAGACTCATTTCATCGGCATTATCACCTTCATCTCATTCAGACGCTAAATAACCTGAGATGTTGATATAGCGTCGTAAAATAACCTAATAAAAATAGATATACAATAGATTTTTAATAATCTTTACGAATTAAATGATTCTGATTAATATGCGGATAAAACAATCGCTACAAATCGCGAAATAGAGTTCTAGTAGCGAACTATTGTTACTATTGCGTCGTTTTATAGCGAATTTCATATTTTGAGTATTTTTCGGATTTCTTTTCACTTGAATTTGTTACACTGTATAGGCTATCCAAGTAAGCTACATTACATGGTATTCCAAGTGTTCTGAGTACATTAGTGAACTCAAAAGACGGAGAATTCAACATTTCACTAATAATTTGAAAGTGTTAATTTGAGGGTTGCAAGTTTTCTTAGTTTTTAATGAATGTGTGTTAAATACAGTCTCAATCCAACAAATATTGTCTATTGGTCATACCGCACCTTTATCAGAATCCAACGAACTTTAATGTTAATTATTTGGAAAGTAGTATTCGTACTGTGTTAATACTCCAGTTCCAAAATAATTGAATTTTCCAACATTTCCATTAATCTCCGCCAAGAGTACAAATCAATCTCTAACGACACCAATATTAAAAAACACAAGTGATAAAATTAATCTCCATAAATACCTGCCCCTGCTCATGATATTATGAAGAGACACCCCACATATTCCCATCAACATTCATTTTAGCTAAAGTGTTACGAAAAAAATAATGTGAGCACAAATCTAGGACCTGAGATGTTTTCCGTGTCTCCTGAAAAGTTTAGTTTTCTATACATGTGGAGTTTCTCAATATTCCGGTTCAAATGTCCCACAATTTACCTGTTACGTTGTAGGAAATCGAAGTGAACATATCATTGTTCCTTTAATTCGTCACTACTTTCTCAGATCCGCTACTCCGTTCAGCTCAGTGGCAGAGAACCTTTAGAAATCGATAGACAATCGGGGATATTTTTCCGTTATTTTGTAGATAGACGTTTCGCTTGCTACGTACGTATCTTTCTCCCAGTGTACGTATGGGATCCTAATTACAGCTTTGAAAACATACTGCACCGTTGAGATCAATACCACTGCGTTCCACATGTGATGTCACACTTGAATATACTTCTCGACTACATGCAGGAGTTTATTAACGTTACACAAATGTGTCTAGAGTACTAGTCACCAAACTACAACCCGCGAGCCCCCTCTGGCTCGTTAGACAAGATTGACAGCGCGGTCGTTATTCCTCGTATTCAGAATGAATGTTGTATGTATGTATTTATTTACACTGCAAGTGGGCAACGCACCCGGTGGCAGTGGTATATACAATATTAACAATACACAGTTAAAATGATAAGCAATACACAATAAAATTTACAATACATAATAAAATTTACAACACATATACAATTTTAACACAATACAATAAGAATACACAATACAATTTAACACAATAATAATAAAACATAAAATAAAACACCTAATTTTACAACACAACCTACATAATTATGTATAGGTCCTACATAATTTTCAATAGTCTTTCATTTACTCTCATCTCATTCCCTGTAGTGGCACTATGACGCATTTCACTGACACTTTAGCAAACATTTCACTGACACTCTGTAATTAATTTCACTGACACTATAGAACACATTTCATTGACGCTATAAATTATCACTGATCGGAACTGTTCACTGCACTGTAAAACCATAACTTCACTGACTCACCTCGAAGTCACTGATACAACAGTTCAAATAAGTCTAATAATTGCATTTTTATGCATATCTTATAAACAGAACTACATTTAAACTAAACATTTCTAGTCTAAGGCCCTCTTACACGCTAGTTTTAAATAATTTACAATTCAAACCAAGGAAGTAAACTCGTCAGGCTAGATAAATACAGCATTTGAAAATTAAATGTTGAATGTCACCTTAATTTTAATTTTCACTTTATACACAACTCTTTAAATTATTCTTGAATCTCCTTAAGGAAGGACAGCCCTCAAAGACCGCTGCAGGTAGGTCATTCCAATCATTTATAGTTCTATTTAAAAATGAGAATTTACCTACATCCGTTTTCTGTTTCCTACATTTGATTTTAAAATCATGATCGTTCCTACCATAGTACGTTGGCTTTTCTAACCGAGCCGTTATGTCTACCCATGCTTTCTGACCTAGATGTGCTCTATACAATGATGTTATTCTAGTTTTCCTACGTCTGTTTTCCAAAGTTTCCCATTTAAGTTCTTTTATCGTATCGTTCCCATCTTCTCTTTTACCTTTCAAATTTAGCTGCCCTATACTGGATTCTTTCTAAGTTTATCTGATATTGAGTTAAGGCTGGTTCACAATAAACCGGGAACGGAAACGACAACGAGAACGGAAATAACGTTAAAATAAATGTATCTAAATGTGAGCATTCACAATAGTTAATTGTGAATGCTCACATTTAAATATATTTATTTTAATAACATTTCCGTTCTCGTTCTCGTTGTCGTTTCCGTTCCCGGTTTATTGTGAACCAGCCTTTAGACGGAAACTCGGAATCTGGTCTTTGAAAAGGGTCGTATATGGACAGGAATACATTGCATATTTTCCGATGGTCATTCATTTTGCAAGATAGTGAACAAGAACAGGTTTATGCGTCATTTTAATGTAATAACAAAGAAATACAAATCGAAAATATGCAGCGTGAACTGTAATGTCATTAATTTCAGGGAGTTAGGACGAAGAGCATGGTCATAGGAAGAAAAATACAGAAGATAAACTTGCGAATTCTAAATGAGGCAGTAGAGTCAAACGCTTGGGGTGTACTGTAAGCAGTAACATGAGCTGCTGCCAAGAAGTCAAAAGGATGATAACAATGATCAAGGAAGCTTTTAATAGAAGAAGTATCTCCTGCGTATCTATGGAAAAAGAACTAAGGAAGAGACTAGTGAAATGCTTTGTATGGGGTGTGGCATTGTATGAGGCAGAAACATGGATATTACGACGAAATGAAGAGAAGCAACTAGAAGCATTTGAAATGTGGATATGGAGAAGAATGGAACGTGTGAAGTGGACAGACAGAGTAAGAAATGAAGCTGTGTTGGAAAGAGTGGGTGAAGAAAGAATGATGCTGAAACTGATCAGGAAGAGGAAAAGGAATTGGTTGGGTCACTGGCTGAGAAGAAACTGCCTACTGAAGGATCCCCTGCAAGGAATGGTGAACGGGAGAAGAGTTCGGTGTAGATGAAGATATCAGATGATAGACGACATTAAGATATAAGCCTATGGATCATATGAGGAGACAAAGTGGAAGGCAGAAAATAGGGAAGCCTGGAGAAAGCTGGGCTTGTAGTGAAAGATCTGCCCTTGGGCAGAACAGTACATGAAATGAATGAATTCTCTGAGATATTTTAAACAAAAAAAGTTTAATACAGTTTTGCTCGTTTTTGCTTTCTTTTAAATATTTCATTGCGTATTTTGGGAAAGCCATTGATTTAATTCCCAATATGCTCAGTCAATTTAAGAGATCAATATATTATGATAAATGTTGTTTAGTCAACTGTCCGAAGACAGGTTGAACCTCACAAGTGATACCTACAAGACACCACTTATGAGGCAACTAAGCCAGGATATAATGGAGTAGGATGGCCAGTTCTTTTCTCCCTCCATTGCATACATCGCTGACTAGCTACATATTACACTAGTCAGACTTCAGATGCATACAAACAATAGTTCTTCCTCTGACACATATCGTCAAGTGAGATGTACTGCCTGATAATAGATGTAGCCTACATATCAGCCAGAACCTCAATCAGAGGATAGGTAATAAATGATTGAAAGAATTTTAGTTCTGTTCTTTAAATTTTGCAGAAATTTGATCCGAACAAATGTAACATTTGAAATGGATTGTAGGACTCGTGTTTGCCTGTTGTGTAGGGTATCTGCCTGGGGAGGCATATTACAGTGCATCAAGTAATACAAGCGTCACACCACATTAAGCGCCATCTTTATTGCCAACACCTGTCACCTCACTCCGCTTCTAGTTACAGACTCGCTCTATCCTGGTTACAGTCCTTGACATCTATTTTCTCTGATAGGTTATATTGTATTGTATTGTATTTATTAACATTCCATGGTATTCATACATTGCTTACAGCTAGAATATGGAACAAGTAAAAAAACTTAATACTATTATAAAATCTTAGGGCCGTATTCATAGACATTTTTAGCGTGGGCTTCCGGTGGATGATCAGCGTTTTTCGTATTCATAAACCAGTGTTAGCGATATGATATGATTTGAATTCTGTACAAGTAACCAGTGGATAGCCGGGGCTAGCTTAGTACGCTCGTAGCGCATGCTGCGAAATGTCTGTGAATAGCACCCTTAATTTATAGTCACAGTCTAGTTGAAATATATACAGACGAGATTTACAATATAGTCTACTAGTACAATACAAAGTTTTGGTATCAATTTCATGAAGCGTTATTGAATGTCATGAATTCACCTACAGAATAGAAGGCGTGAGAAATTAGGTACTTCTTTAATTTGGCCCTAAATAATCTTATGTTTTGAGTTTCA
The DNA here is from genome assembly GCA_025594305.2 of Periplaneta americana. NCBI lineage: Eukaryota > Metazoa > Arthropoda > Insecta > Blattodea > Blattidae > Periplaneta > Periplaneta americana. Next base: position 187,335,518 of record JAJSOF020000005.1, on the reverse strand, counting down.
TTTTTTATATCGATAGGGAAGCTATTAAAATTTTTTACTGCCATGTAACGCACTCCTTTTTGATAGCACGATAGACTTGCCGATGGAGTATGAAAGTCATTTTTTTGACGTGTGTTTATGCTATGAACTGTTGAATTAGTTACAAAGTTTTCACGATTACATGCGAGGAAGATTATTAATGAAAAGATATACTGACAAGCCATGGGCATTATTTGTAGTTTTTTGAAAATGGTCCTACACGATTCCCTAGATTTGGCACCTCTTTTTTGTAGTAGGAATATACTGTTACTATCTGTAGAATTTCCCCACAATATTAGCCTATTCCAAAACTTATTATCGAGTGAAAGTATGCAAAGAATATTGTTTTTAAGGTATTGATATTTACTATCTCCTATTTTTGCATAGATCTAATAACAAAACATGCTGAATTTAGTTTGGGGATAATTTATTTGATATAATTTATCGATTTATAAGACAATAAATTTGGTTGTTGATGTTTCTGTTAAGGAACTGTTGTTAATTATTGCGCTTGAAATTTTCGAGGTTGAATTCGGGCAGGAATTAAATTGGAATTATGTTACTTTATAGTCGTGTTTTCAGATAAGTCAATAAATGAATTTAATCGCTCGTAATATGGATTATGTTAGTTTTGTTACAATTTAATATTAATTTATTGGCTGACAGCAATCACATATTTTGATACTTTCAGCCTAATTTTCTAATTAATCAAGCACTTAATTACAAAATGCATAGTAGTTTTTTTTTAAATTTATTTAATGTATTTTATTGCTCCCGTCAATCTGCACAGATAGGTATATCACTTCCACTCAGTATATCATGACATGTTAATGATGATTAGGGAGCGGATTTTTATGTGCTAAAAATTTTAATATATTTATTTTTTATGTGCTAAAAAGTATGAAAATATTTGCTAAAAATAAAAAAATATATTTTTTAAATATGACAAAAATACCTTACTTAGCTTGGGGAAAAAAATGTTACTAGGTACTCACCAACCACACTTGAGTGCTAGTACTTGGCCGAGAATTGCAGTGAACAACAAAGATCATCTCCAAATTCTCCATCACAAATGCATGCCGATTATCTCCGAACAACGACTTATACTGTGAAAACGATCTTTCCACATCACATGACGTCAGACGTGCATATTTAAAGAGAGGAATGTCACGAACACAAACACCGTCAATTTCACCTACAGGCACACCCTCCAATACTTGAGCAACTTTACACTTTTTTATATCCACTGTTTTTCCCAAACACATTCTGAAATTTGTCCCTTAGTAATTGTACTTCTGAACCTGGTAGCGAGTCTAGTTTAATTTCCACGGCACGCACCTCCCTGTTTCAGACAACAGGTTTTTGGATGTTTCGAGTTTTTTTATGGTGTCACACAAAACGCTTAGATTTGCTAATAGGAAAGCCAAATCGTTTTTTAAACAACCATCTTTCAGTATATCTTGAAGGATATCGATTGATGAAGCCCGTTAACATGGAATCACAACAAGATATATTGCCTTACCTGATAGACATGAGCGAGAGGCGAGAGATTTGTTTAAATTAAATAATATTCATACCCGAGCTCTTATCTGTTGTGTTTCACAAACAAAGCATGGAATGAAATCATCTTCAGCAACAAGAAACATTCCTAATTGTGTGTTGCAAGATCTCTCCTCCTTGTCCGTGTTAATTTAGTCTCTAATAGTAACATTGATATGCTGCCTAGCAGTTCTCAGAACTTGAGGCGATACTATTGCAAAAATGGATCACGGATACAACACACAGCCCATAGAAACACGAAGCAACCAAGAATTCTTAAAAAAGATAACATACTTTTTGAGTGATATAATTGATTTAGTTTTAAAATATTTAAAATTTCTTGTAAAAAATTATTTAAGTAAAAAAAACTCCAAGATTTATGTGTTTATAATAGATTTCCTGAAAATATGTATTTACATAATTTTTTTGTGAAAATATGTGTTTTTATGTGAAATAAAATTCGGGTTTTAAATTTGAAACTTCATGTTCGGAATTTTTAACTTTAATTGTGTTTTATCACACGCAAAAAGAATATTTAATTACATAGGAATCCGGTCCTTAATGATAATAATAATAATAATAATAATAATGATAATTTCTTAGATGATCGAACAAAATATGAGTTCCACAGGAGATGCATTTTAATTTTTCCTGCAATTAAGTCATCATGTTCAAGGCCAGAGTTTCGGAGCTTAGCAAACACAAGAATATAATGAAGTGCAGATGCCTGCAGTACCGATGTCAAACATCTGTCATAGCCTTAAGTTGTAATGTCAAATACTCAGACGATAGATTAGTATAAAAATACACGTTTCACTATTGTCGTACAAAGTTTATACCTCCTTGTTTGTGGTCCATCTGTTTGACATGACGGAATTTAGCCTCAGACCAAGTGGTGGCTATTACACAATAGACAAGGTTGACTGTGTAGATCTGTTGGGTGGAGAACTGTCCCTCAGGGCGCTCCGAAACAGGTTTGAAACCCATGAGAAGTGGGAGTGAGCATGAAGGATGAACACTGGGACATGCCGGCTGCCATGTTCACATGAATTAGATTGGAAACGAGGAGTTCTTTGTGCTGGCCGCTCGTCTTCTCATTTTTGGACCACTACGGATTCGAATCTATAACCTCCTGAGTCCTGAGAGTATAGTATACTATACTATGCTCCATGAAGAATTTTCTACCCTTAAAAATGTTAGTGCAAACACTCGTGATGCCCCACTTCGATTACTGTGATATTCTGTTTACTGACCTAAGCGCAGAGACTACAACGTGTTCATAATATGTGCGTCCGTTTCGTCTGCAATATTCGCCGGGCTGATCACGTAACACCATCCCTCGAAATGTTGTCCTGGCTCCGTCTAGAAGATCGTGTCTTTCCCTTCTCTTTCACATATTGCATTTCTCCACTCCTGTCAATCTTGCGTCTCGTTTTCAAAATTTATCCACCCATCATAACCTAGACACACGATCACAACACTCCTCAATATTATCCATTCCCTCCCACCGAACATCCTCATATTCATCTTCTTTCACTGTGGTTGTTCCTCGGCTTTGGAATTCCCTACCGAGTAATGTCAGGGACTGTCAGACATCAAACCAATTTAAGAATAGGCTAACGAAATATTTTTCTTACAATTCTTGTTAACAATAATAGCTGTTTCAGGTTTCTCAATGTTTAAAATGGTTATATATATCACAGATAAATATCTAAATTATCTCATTATTATTATTATTATTATTATTATTACTACTATTATTATTATTATTATTATTATTATTATTATAACTATTTCTTACCAATGTTTATTATTAT